>JAMAKO010000142.1:0-34053 GCA_023628555.1 Chaetomiaceae sp. R4402
CCCTAACCCTAACCCTAACCCTAACCCTAACCCTAACCCTAACCCTAACCCTAACCCTAACCCTAACCCTAACCCTGACGCCAAGGGTGGAAACCACGAAAATGCGACCACTGAATGGGCCCCTGAATGGATGTGTCCAATCCACCGCAGTTCAATATATGGATTTTGAGGTGGCTCACTCGCTTATAAGATACGTTATAGATCTGAAGTCCTAGGATGAAATTAGATAGGAATAGCCTTATATCTTACCGCATTGGGCAGGTTGTGGGCCTGAGGCGGTGTGTCGGAAACCGAGCTGCCATGACGGCGACTGGGCAGACCCTGTATCTTGGCATTGCTTACGCACTGCGCATCCGCCTGTCTTGTTCCACAGACAACAAGATCATTAGAATGAAGATTGAATCAAGCCATCGAATACCTACCCGCTAGAGCCATACGACAGTGGTGATATCTCCGTTGAATTGTCGCTCGGTTCTGACAGGTGCCACGAGTAGTGGTTCGTGCCCTTGTCGTAACGGATTAGTTGGGGATGCTCCCCGTGCGCCCCACCGGGTCGCTGCATGTGGTCAAAATCGTGACAAAATTGCGGAATACGGATTACACTGTCTCGATTGGAATGAGCTAACAGATTGCAGCCCTTTGCATTGCGTGGACATTGCGGCATGAATGTGGCGGAGCAGTCCTTGAAAGGAACGAGCCAGCCAGATTGAGATAGATTCGTAAGGCTTGACGTACTCCCCTTGCAAATATCCCTGTGCATCATCATTCCTACAGCGTTCTCAACCCTGGGCTCAGCATTGCACTGTAGAAAGTTCTGTATGTGTTGTGCAAGGTCCAGGATTCGTAGGATTGACATGTTGATTCCGCTTACCAGCATTTTGCGCAGCAGGAAACGGCTATGCCCTTGCGCCGCTGGGCTGGGTTGGGTGTATGCACTTGCGAACTAACAAAACTAACGTATAGTTTGCATTCGGTCTATAAAGCACCACTCCAAATGTCATGGTACAGTCACCTCGCATGATTCTGTCAATAGTTTTTTGCACGTCCTCAAACGCAACACAACCCTTGAGAAGCTTGACACACGTTGTCGAGGGATTTCCCATTGCTGCGGAACCCATTGGTGTCTAACGGAAACACCCGACGAAGGCCGACGATGCTGCTGCTCTACAGAGCAGCCCTTGGAGCGGTCGGCGTTCTCCGTCGCGACGACGATGATAACGATGATGGTTCTGACAACTCAAATTGCGTTCACGCCACACCCGGACCCAATGGCAATGTGCCGATCACAGCGTGTAACTCATACTACAACTACGACCCGCAGTTTGCCCCAGCTGTAGCTGTGGCAACACTCTTCGCCATCTTCACGGCGATCCACGTCTTTGAGGGCGTTTTCTTCAAGAAGGTTTGTCTGCCCCTCTTCATCGTTGGTCCTGGTTCGCGAATAACACCTCGCCTTAGCGATACACATGGGTCCTCATCATGGGGGTACTGTGGGAGACGATCGCATTCATCATCCATTCCCTTGGCACAAAGGATCAACAGCAAGTCGGCTATTCTACAGCTTGGAACATTTTGTTCTTGCTTGCGCCGCTGTGGATCAACGCATTTGCGTACATGACGTTTGCGCGGATGGTCCTGTATTGGCACCCCGAAGGCAAAGTTGCTGGCTTGCGAGCAGGCGTGATCGCGCGGTGGTTTGTGCTGGCCGATATCAT
Organism: Chaetomiaceae sp. R4402; assembly: GCA_023628555.1. Classification (NCBI taxonomy): domain Eukaryota; kingdom Fungi; phylum Ascomycota; class Sordariomycetes; order Sordariales; family Chaetomiaceae; species Chaetomiaceae sp. R4402. The sequence continues at coordinate 1,716 of JAMAKO010000142.1, forward strand.
CAGCTTCGTTGTTCAAGGTGCAGGTGGAATCATGGCCAGTCCAACCGCGAGCCCCGACATCATCCAGACTGGCCTGGACGTCTTTATGGGCGGCATTGGTCTTCAGTTGTTTTTCATCTTCGTATTTCTTGGCCTCATGGCCGCGTTTCAGGTGCGCTGCACACGGGCTACACCGGTTGGCGACAGCGTCTGGAGACCGAGCTGGAAGCCACCATTATTTGCGCTGTACGGGGTCCTCATCTGCATCGGCGTAAGTCTTGACTTGAGGGAAGGAACTCTAGCTTCACCGCTGACCAGCTCAGGTTCGAATCATTTTCCGACTTGCCGAGTTCGCCCGGGGCCTCACGCCGGAAAACCCGCTTCCCTTCCACGAGCAATATGCCTATGCACTTGACTGTTTCCCGATGATGGTTGCGCTTTTGCTGCTCGCTATCTACCATCCGGGCCGCTACCTGCTCGGCCCCGAAAGCGAATTCCCCCACCTGACGAGGAAGGAGAAGAAAGTTCTAAAACAGGAGAAGAAGGCTGCGCGCCTCGCGGATAAGGACGCCAAAAAGCGGGCAAAACTAGACATGGGGATGGGGGCAAGACATGGGCAAAATGAGAGCGACTGTCAGCTTCAAGAGATCTTGATTAGCGGTGCTGAGGAGGGTCATCGTCGATAAGTGCGAAGGGCATGCATGGTCAACACATAGTAATTCAGTTTCCTCCCTGGAAGGGCTTTGAGCCTAGGTTCTCGAAGCTTGCGTCGTCGTTCTTGTTCAACGGACAGCTCCAGACGCGGCGTGTGCAGGTCAGGGATAAATGGCTCTAGTATGAACGAGGCTGTTGGAGTCAAATGCAAAGTTGTCCCAAAGAACGCACGCACGCGGTTGCATCTGGGAAATCATCAACACCGTGGAGGTCCACGGCGAGTCGTTAGGTAGCACAGGACTGTTCAGGATTGGGTGACCACACGAATCCTCTTGGTTGAACCAACAACATGGCTTCTGTCGTTATAAGATTGGGCACCGCTACCGGGTCCTTGGGATATGGTCGGGCTCGCGAGTGGCCAGCAAAGCTCGAAACGGGACATCTCACAGTCCATCGGTAAACGTAGCCATCACTCCACCCAAACCACGGCGCTGAGGCCATCCTCATTCCCTGCGCTGCCCTTCTGAGCGATCTGGATGTTGGCGACAAGCTTGCCAAGCTTGCCGGTCGAAGGATCCCGAGCGACAATGGCCACGTTTGACGAAGTTTGACCGCCCACAGCAAGCAACGTGCCATCCTTGTTGAACTGGAAGGTGCGGGGGTAGTAAGAGTAGGAGTTGGCAGCCTCGAGCCAGGTGATGGCGCCCGTGGTAGCGTCGATGGTGTAGGTAGCAATGGAATCTTGTTGAGAACCAAAGGTTTGGTCGGCGCGGTTTGTTGCATAGAGGAAGTTGCCAACGAGACGGAGCTCGGCCGCCTTGGTGGTGGACCCGCCCTTCTTCCCAGGTGCGTACGTGGAGAGCGTCTGCGTCTTCGTCAATGCGAGGCAGCCGGATTCGCTGCTAGGGTACGTCACGTCCCAGGCTGACACAGAGTTGCCCAGCTCGTTGACAGTGTACGCCTTCTGAACGCCGCCTGCAGACTTCCAAAATTCGATATGGCGAGGGCCATCGCCAGGATCGGCCTTGCCTTGACCACAGGCCGTGAGCTTGCCGCTGCTAGCATCGATCTTGAAGATGCGCACGATGTCGGCACCCAGGTCCGGCGTAAGGATGAACTTGCCGGTCGGATCGATCTGCACCTCGTGCGGGTGCGGGACGTCTTGCCTCGAGTTGGGCCCCTTCTGGGCCATAGTGAACTTCTGCGTCTGCAACGCCGAGTTACCGGATAGCGGCAGCTTGTATGTGGTGACCGTCGACGGGGTGCTTGCTTGGTCAGCACATGAAGCAGTTCTTGACCGCCGGGACGCCGCAAACTTACTACTCCGCCGTCGCCACGAAGCCACGGCCATCCGACCCACCGTACAGACGCCCATAAACAGAGTTGCCCGCTGTTTTTCCCTGCCCGGTTGATGAAAGGCGGCCGTCGTTCGCCACACTGTACTCAGCAAGGACTCCGTTCGAGTAGAACTCATCAAAACAGTACAGCTTGCGTGAGTCGGAATAGTACTGGAGCCATGCTGGCGTGTTGCCACATCCCTTGGTCTGGGATGAGATTGACAGCGTGCCACTTGTATTGGTCCCGGTCAGAGACAGGGTGTACACGCCGCCAGAAAAGTGCGACGCAATCAGAGTCGCACCGAATGCACCGGGTGCCAACGCGACGCCGGCGAGGAGCTGAAGGAAAGGCGACATGGTGAATGGACAAGTCGCGTACCCAGAGTCTTGATTTGTTCGATCTTCACAAAGATGTCCCTGGGCTTAAATACCATGCTTAGAGCCCCAGTTCTCACGGAAATCTCCAACCCAAACGGGATAGTGTCCTTTCGCCAGGAGGACCCCTTTTAGCCGGAAATCACGGGATTGCGGAGGTTCCTTGGGACCCTAGCACTGTGGATATCCTGTTTCAGTTAGGAATTAAAAGGCAACGGACTTCCTTGGTCGCAATGGAAAATAGCCGGTTCATCGGGGGTTGCTATGCCGGGCAGCCCCACGAGCCACGGCTCGGGATGGAAGGCACCGTGTGCAACCTCGTCCCCCATCGTACCTCGATACTGGTTTGCACGGCAAGATACGGAAGCAAGGTAGCCGTGATTGACTCCCGTGCCCATTCTGTCGGGTTGCATCAGGCGGGCTGTTATTCGCTAAAGTCTGGGGCATTCTCAAGCCCGAGCACATCATTCGGCTGACGTTCGCCCGCAGGGGTGCGCACGCCAGTCAGGCAACGCCAAAACACTTGACTTCTCGGCACATGCTTCGGGACTACGATATCAAGAGCAGCGACGCCGGCCGCGACCTGCGTTGCTATCGATGGGTTATGGGCAAAAACGCATAGCAGGCCCGCGGTATACTGGTGTCCAACGGGGAGACGCTGGGGAGTTCTCAGCGGGGACAACACTGCTGCCAGGGAGCTAGTGCGCATGTGATGACATACCAATACAAAACTCAAACGCCAAACAGGTTGCCGTTTATAGAATGTCCAATGCTTCTCTTGATGTGCCCTGGACTTCGACACGTTGCGCTACCAGTACAAGTAAAAGTGATATAGCATGTTCCGTTCTCGCCCTTTTGATAGGTAATATCTACCGCCCGCTGCCGCCGAGCATGCATTTGAGACGAACAGGTTAGTTACCAAAGTATGCTAGATTCGAAGCGCGCTTCCAGCGTGCAGCAGGATGCTACTCAAGAGCCGTGCCCTTGGTCATAGCAATCCAGAAGGTACAGAGTGGCAATGTCTCGGTTAAACAAAAGGTCGTAACAACGTGCCCTAGGCCCATGGCCCGCTGTCCTAAGGCTTAGCGCTAAGTTGAGACATAACCAGCTGGCGATTTAGTAGAAGAAGGGGGACACGTCGCTCTGGCTCATATTGCCGGGAAGTCTTAATCTAGTAGCGGCTTAGTCCGGCTAAGTAATAGGCCTCTGGCTGATGTCTGAGGGCTGATAACCGGGCAGGCAGACATGTTAGTGGTAGACATCATCCACGTACATTTTTTTGTTTTCCTCTACAAGTAGCTGTGGTCCACGTTGGTAGTTGTCTTCTTACGTCCTCCCAAAGTCCGTTTCCTCAAGAGACTACAAACTCAGCTAACGTTATATGATAGCTATTCTCGTGCTTGCTCCCCAGCCTGTGCTCCTTTTTGACTTCAACTACAAGCCACGGCCTCGCTTTAGATGGAGACATGTCTATAGACATGGCGCCCTGTGCAGCCTGAGACTATGCAGCAAAACAATGGCCTGATCAGATCCTCCAACAAGCAGGCGCAACACTGTCGTCACTCTGGTGTCGTCCTCCGTGCTCCACATCGTTATGCACCACGTCATCAAGCTCCATTCCTAACATTCAGAACCTATCAGTGCCTAGTCCGTCACAGCTTTTGCGTCAAGGACGACGTTTTTGTGACGATGAGCAAGGATACTTGGAGTGGAAGAAGACACCACCCCCGCGCTTACAATGAGGCACTTCGGACCGTCGTAACACATGTCATTCATAAAGTCGAGCAACAAGGACTCATTGGAATTCTCGCGGTCATTCTTTCTCCTTCCGCCAGCTTGCAATTGGGTATCAATGCCAATTGACTCCTAAATCATCGACCAGCCTTTTGTACATCTTCACCAAGCATAGAGACCACGATGGACACAGCGGGAGGTTTTCTCTCCGGGCGCGTTGCCCGGACCTTGCTAGGCCTCAACAATTTCGTGGTTCTTGCATCATCCGCCATTCTCACCGGCATTCTCTCCTACTTTCTCCATTACTACGCCTTTAGAGGAACGCATCTAGTCTACAACGAGGTCATTGTAGGTGCCCTTATTGCACGTTTGAAGTATCGGTCTAACGCAACAGGCTGTCCTCACACTGTTTCTCTACCTCTTTGCCATGGTCTTCCCAGTGATCAAGGCGTATCACGGATACATGCTCCCACTCAACCTAGCCCTGACGTATCTGTGGCTCACGTCGCTCATCTTCTCTTCCCAAGATTACAGCGGCCGGAGGTGCCGTTACTTCTCGCCGCCGCTTGTCAACCGCTGTGGCCTGAAGCATACCGTTCAGGCGTTCTTCATCATTGGATTGTGCGGCACCCCTCCGCGGTCATGCCATTCCGGTGCTAACAAGGTGACGAGCAGTGTATTTCTTCTTTTCAACACCATTTTGGAAGCGCTCATGTGGGCAAGCCACCGCAGGAGCCGGACTGTCGGTGCTGGCGACATCGAAAAAGATCGCCCCTTGACTACCACTACGGGCACAACGGCTGGTGGAGCAGACGGAGAACGCGCGGCGCAGGCAGCCGTTTAAGCTGCAGTCACCCGCGCTGAAAATGACCAGGCGGTTTGGTGACATGCGCAGAACAGAACAATGGTTGGGAAGAAAGTCATGTTACGGGGACGGCCGGAGACGGGACGGTTAGCGTTGCCGTCCTGGTGTTTGTTGGCTCGTCTAACATGTCATTCCAGTGAGTGGAGTCAGTCACCTCGACGCAGTCGAGTCAAAACTAGATGTTGAGTTACCTAGATAGGAAATGGGTTCAGTTGACCTGATGTTCACTGCTTCTAGCTCGTACCAAACGTGCTTTGCACAGTTATGTCACGGCCGATCAGTCAGGTACCACAACGCACTTGGCACCCTGCCATAGCTTTACGATTGTCCACGACGACTTGGCCCACCGGTCGATCGATCAAAGGACGGACCTTGCTAGGAGCCTCGACACCAAGTGCTACGTGACGTTGTGGTTTCAATCATCAAGTCCGACCCCTCGTTACGAGGTTCATTGTTGGTGTCCAGGCGGGACCCAGTCCAATTAGGGAGCACAGAAGCCCGCTTAGCGCCACGCAGCGACCAAAGTGTGACTCTGAGAGAATGAGAAATCCGCCGGCACAGGGGATGCCCAACCTGGGTTGCGCAACACATGACGTGTCTGGTGGTTTGCAGCACGGCAGTGGTGGAATTCATTGTTGTCCCATTGTCCCGCCGGGTGCGAATTGCGAAGTTATTGTTAGAATGGCCAGGACCTTGGGTTTCGCATTCTCGCACTCGCGTGGTCCTGGGTGGCGGATCCCAAAACCATTGGCCGATTGTCCAGCTGTCAACCGGGCGCTCTCATGCTATTACGCCGGCGAAACCGAGGGATGCATTTTGAAGAAAGGCCGATCCCGCAAGACAAGAGCACTTAAAAGACGCGGGCATTGGGCTCACTGGAGGAGACCAAGTGCTAGGCATACAGCTCCATTTGTTTCAAGTGTAAAGAACTCGATTCCCACTTACCTTCAGTAACTAACTTAATAACCAACGCCAGCTAGACCAATTGATTACCTCGCTGGTCACAACCCGACATTCACCATGACACACACACGTTTCCAGCCCATTTTCCCGCCTGCAGCTCAGCGGCATGTCCCGGCTCGGGTTTTGGGATATGGCGTATGTATTGGTTGGTTCACTCTCCGGTCCTGCCAGTGTGGACTGACAGCTCTTTCCAGGGCCTCATCAAGGATTCATTTACACTGCCAACCCTATTAGTTCTTGGAGGCCTCTGCCAGGCACTTTTGACTGTCATTGTACCCTCCCGCTACGCTCTACTTCCGGTGACATTCGTGTTGCTTCATGCCGCCGTCTCTAAAGCCTTGGAGATGGCTTCTCCGGCCAAGTACGCCACGAAGCTGGGGGTCATTGGCGGACGCACCTCAGCTCAGCTGCCTGCCTCTAACTACAATCCGCTCCAGAACAAGAACAATTCGCCCTTTGGCTCGACGCCTGCCGAGAAGGGAATTGTTGTCTTCCATCTCGGCGCGCGCTTCAACCACCCGTTGGGACCGCTGGCGCCTGGGGCCAAAGACTTTGCGGATCAATTCAAGGCCTGCAACGACGACCTCCTGGAGCGCGCAAAGCAGCTCGGCTGTCTCGGCAGCACAACGTGGCGGGCAGACCAGACAGCAACAAACAACACGATCTTGACGGTTTATTACTTCCAGGATCTCGAGGGCTTGAAACGCTTCGCTCATGATCCTGCGCACCGGCAAGCATGGAACTGGTACAACAACTTGTTCATGAAGAAGATGGGTTACTCGCACATTGGCATCTACCACGAAGCCTTCTGTGTCCCGGCCGGCGCGTATGAGACGATCTACGTCAACATGCCACCATCGCTGATGGCTGCGGGCCAGGCAAGCATAAGGAATGAGGGCGTTAACAGAGACGAGTGGGTTCGTACCGTGGTGGACGCTTCAGGTTCTCTGTGGCGGAGCCAACACTCGCGGATGGGGAGGGAGGTTGAGGCACATGCGCGACAAGGGATGGATTGAGAGCGGGGGGTGGCAGGAATGTTCGCTTCTTTCAAGTCTCATCATCTTGCCTGAAGCAAACATCACTGGAACGAGGAGATCAATTGTGAATTTTATTCAGGATAGAACCAATTACATGTACATGTCAACTGGGTAGTATTTTTCACCAGGTATCATATGAACTAACCAACTATAGACCGTGAAGCCAAGGCGCCAAACTCCAGACCGCCGGTGATGAACATCCAAGAAAAACAAGCAACGCCGGCCGAGTTCAAAAGGCCCTCCCTGGCAGCTCGTCATGATCGCGGTCCATGGCGTATATGTCCTTCTGCACCTCGTGCATGTCGATGTGGGCAACAGCGTGGTCGCCATCGAAAATTCGCGCAATCTCCTCCAGGGTCGGGCCTTTGGTCTCGACGTAAAAGAACCACACAAACACCAGCTCGCAGAGGTCCCAGAGAGTGTAGAAAAGCATGAATTGCCAGTGATGTGGTAGCCGATCCCACGCAATCTTGTTGGTTTGACTGAACGAGCGGCGGGCAATTAGTGACACGGGGACCCAATGAGCCAGACGGCAAGAAGGGACAGAGAGCATAAACTTACTTGCTGATGGCTAGCATCGCCTGGACCGTGATGTTCATGATCATCATGCCCTTGGCACGCAGATGAAACGGGAGCACCTCGAGCGCGTAGGCAACCAACAGGCCCGAGAAGCCAATGTCGTAGAAGACGCCGAAAATCCAGATGAAGACGAGCTGTGCATACCCAGCTGTGGAGTTGACGCTGTCCGAGTTGTCGTACACAGCCCCCGTCACAGTCCAACAGACAAAGGAGATAACCATGCCGACCATGGAGAGGAGGAACAGCGGGCGGCGCCCGAAGCGGTCGACGTTGAGCGCGGCGGCAATGGTGACGATCAGGTCGAGGATGGTCTTGCCCGTCGACATGGCTAGCTTCTGACTTTGGCTGGTAATACCGGCGCCCAGGTAGACGGCGTCCATATAGTTGGAGAAGAGGGCGTTGCCGCTGTACTGCGAGATAATGCCCAGCGACACGATGATGGCGAGCCGCCAGCGGTTTCCCCGCGTGCGGAAGAAGTCGCGGTAGCTCGTGTCGCTCTCGGTCTCCTTCTGGATGCGGATGGTCTCTCTGATCTCGCGGAACTCAAACTGCACGGTGGCGTTGTGCGGGTTACCGCCGGCGTGCCACTTGGTGAGGATGTGTAGCGCTTCTTGGTGCCGCTCCTTGTTGACGAGATACCGAGGCGACTCTGGAATCCACCAGATGCCGCAGAGCTGGATGACGGAGGGCACGACCTGGACAAGCGTGATAGACCGCCACGACCACTCGCTTTGGATGTTGGAGGTGCCCCAGGCAATGCACGACACGAGCAGGGCACCGGCGTTCCACAGACAGTTGTAGATGGCAGTAACGGGGCCGCGGTGTTGCGGGTGGCATATCTCGGTCAGGAGCAGCGGAGACGCCATTTGCGCGAGCGAGTTGCCGAAGCCGAGCACGAACCGACCGGCCATAAACACTGTCGCGCCAGTTAGTCAGGGGGGCCAGGGAGAGAGAAACCATGGCGCCGGTGGACACTCACTCCCGTAACCGTTGGCCAGTCCGGTCACAAAGCCGCCAGCAACCATGAAGAGGCAGCCAGCGATGATGGCTGGCTTCCGGCCAAAATGGTCGGCGACATAGGGGGTGATGAAAAAGGAGACAATGGAGCCAATGTTGAACATATTGACGAGGATGGCGAGCTTGCTGTCCAGCACCGGGTCATCGTAGTTCGGGACCTTAGTGGGGAAGAAGAAGTGGTTCCAGGCGTCGATCTGCTGCGATGTGTTGACGAGCATACCGTCGTACCCGGTCGTTGCGGAAGCCACCATGAGAACGACAGCCAGACCGTAAAGCTTTCGGAGGTGTGGTTCTCTCGTCCAGTACACCCGCTGGAAGCGGGGCGTCTCCTGCACCATCTCGAACTCAGCCGAGGCGGTCGAGTCGGGTCTCATCTTGGACGCCATGGCGGCCGACACCCTGTGCGTTCCCCTTCACTCGACGATGTTTCCGTCCAGCTTTGATTTTGACTTCTATGTCCCGGGCCCAGCTCGAGCGAGGGATCGGCGGCAGAAGTCGGCGTCGACGAGACGGCGGGCGGGATCGGGGAAGAGGAGGCTGACCGGGTTCGGTGCGTGTCGAGGGGGCCAGACATTAATAAAATACATAATACAGGAGCAACCGAGAGGCCCGGCAATCCAACCTCCCCCACCATCCCGGTAGCCTGGGGGCCCGGGTGAGAGCAGGTTCGCGAGCTGGTGCCCGTTGGTGGTCGCATTGGTAGACCTAACGTTAGTCGCATCCATCGAGCCATCCCACCATCCCTGATCCCCGGTCTCAGACAGGGGGTCGCTCCGTACCGATGGGGGAATGGCAAGGATGGCTGCTGGACATTGTCTGGGTGGGTGACACTGCAGGGCAGGCTCAATGCAACAGGGTCTTGAACTGCTGCGCGGGCTGGACGGTCTCAAGCGGCCTGCTCGGGGGGCGAAACTCGATCAGATGTGCGATGCGGACTGCTCGTGCCGAGCTCCACGGTACGGAGGCACACACTCTGACAATGCCTAGTTCAAACACATTACCATTCGCTCCATTCGCTGTTACAGTCACCGCCCCCTCATTCTTGTTACGTACTCTTGCCACAACGCGGTCGTTGCTGTCCGTGCTCAGCTCATCCGCATTTGGCCGCGCTCGAGCAAGACCAGGGCTTGCTTGCCCTTGGCCGGACGGATGCTTGGCAGCTCCAGGAACCAGGGAACTAGGGCGATTGTCCAACACGATTCGTCCCCGCATTCCGCTAACGTAGGACGGGGTACCTGGTGTTCTTTGGCGGACCCCGGCCTGAACGGACACTTTGGGAAAGTTCCTCACACGACCGCCGCTGGGAGAACACATTGACCCGTGGTTCATGGATATTTGACAGCACTTTCGGTTGGGCTGCGTGACGTGCATGCTTCTGTACTCTGCATGTGCCCCGTACCTACACAGTACACAGTACGGAATAGGTGTGCAATGAACCACCCACCCACCACGCGTCCGCCTCCGTTGGCAAAAACGGCAAAATGCGAGGAGGTCTCGGCAGCCAATGACACGACACCCCGATAGTGTCGCTGCAACGGCCCGGCGGCAAGGATGGGCCAGCTGACAGCGAGCAGATTCTAGAAGGTTGATGAGCGACGGGCACGATGGGTGGACTGCGGACCGAATCCGAGCAGGGGGCCGTCGTCCACGGTTGGCCCCGGCCATACGGTGTGCTTTGAGGAGCCACCTTGCAGCCTGGCGCGCGCAGGCTGAGGCATCAATGTCGGGTGGTACTGTGTACCAAATCTCTGGGCATTGAAGCAGGTCAGCGAACATGAGATTTGGAAACGATTTAAAGGCTTGCGCCTCGGATTGGTCAATGGGCCTGAGGGATGGCTGTGCCGCATGCGGTGAGCAGCTTCTGCAGGGGGAAGGGAGATGAGCAGCTGCGACGCCTTCGCGTCCGTCCGGCGCACCTCAGGTGTGTTGGTGTCGGCGGCGTGTCGGCTGCGCGAATTAGTTATCGGGCTTACACTCCGGTACTCCGGACATACTGCCACAGCTCAACACCTGATTAAACCGTCCGTATTGCAGTGAAACGCTACACCAACCTAGCAATCCGTGCTGCTGTCGCCTTATCGACTCCTGCCTTGCACAGTACTCTCGATGCACTCCCTCAGACTGCGTCCAACAAACTGAATTCTGTCAAACACCCCCGTCCGTTTTGCCGAAGCTGGGGGGGTGCAGCTCTTTCATATGAATCGGGAAGCAGGGACGACGATCCGGGGTAAAAAGAGTCTCCACCTGGCGAACGGAGTAGCGCCGCACAGACTGAGGATTCCAGCTCCTGCTCTGGTCCCAATGTTGAACTCAGCTGGCTACGGCGCAGTGTCTCCTCCTTACATGTGCAGCAGCGGCGTGGTTTGGAGTTTCGAATATTTCTCAAACACATCAGCATCTGCCCGTCTTAACCCCGCTGTCATGGGCGTTCGAAAGTGGCTGCGATCAACAAGCAGTATACATATGTACACTCCACGACTAGATGCTGGGGAAAAAGCAAGCTTGTGCAGTGGCCCACGTGGGGATCTCGGCTCGGTGCGCTGACCCCGAAAGGACAGAACTTGTGGGGCCCTGCTCCGCTGACGGCGTCTTCATCACCCTGGCGAGTCTGCGAAACAGGCACTACCACCCTTGAACCCTGCTCTGAGTTGTTCCTGAAAAAGTTCCTTTGATGACACCGCGACATGGGCAGAGATGGGGCTGCGATCGTCTCTCACTCGAGTCCAGCAGCAACTGGCAGCAGTCCGCACACGGTACACTACTGCAGTGGTGTCCAGCACTTGCCCAATCTGCCAATATATGCTAGTACGGAGTACATACTGCGATAGCATAGTATTGTTCAACATTCACATCTGAAACACAGTTGGTGCTCCCGTTTGCGACTCACCGCAGGTAGTAGTGTGCCACTCCAAATGTGAGCCTGTATTGTCGTGGGTGGCGCCGAGAACGCGAGGCCACGGCGTCACCTTTGGAGGAAATACAACCCCACAGACCCGAATTCAGGACCCAAGAAGAAGGCTCGTGGAACCGACAAGGTCTCAAACCAGGGAAGGGACTGCAGTCCTTGCACCGCGCATTTTGTGTCAGTGCTCTGCTTCCGCCCCGGCACCAGCACACGGACTCGGGGGCGGGCACGGGAAGCAACATCAACATGGGGGGTCACACAGATCCTGGCCGCGGCCGCGGCCCATCGCAACATGACGCGGCTCGACCACCGTCCCGGAACACGTCAAGATTGGGTGAAGCTTGAGATCAGGGTCTGCGCCGACAGGTTTGGAAAAAAAGTCTGATCCGCCGAACCACACGCACCACAAACCATGGGAACCACAACGGACTGCATAAGTAGTGCCATGCCGCCCACGCTGTGAAGCGACCGAGTGGCTCCGCCAAAGAAGCTCAGAAATGTGTCCGAACCACGCGCAACACTCAATAGCTACATCCCACAGGAGGAACTAGACCTGGACGTTAAGGAGCCACGTTGGCATATTGGGTGTTGAGCCAGGCTTAGTTTCGGAAGGCAGGACCACTATTTGAACGCTCAATCTCCACCTCCAGCTTCAGCCAGGCTCAAGCACAGCATTGAACCTAGGAACGTGAGACATCGCCTGCCGTCCAGCCTATTGGCCTTTGGTCGCAGGCACGAGAATGGCAAACCCCCATTCCGGCGTCGCCGTATGGGATTTGGTCAAGTTCGTCTTCATCCAGCACGAGTGCGTGGGACCCTGGTCGCCGTCAATGACGCCCCAACCAGCGCCTGTACAGTTACTTCGCGAAGCGCAGGCATCGATGCACGTGTCCAAGCTGAGCGTCTTGACGCTCCCAATGTCGACCGCCTCGCCGGCGCCGCCGTAATCGACGCCGCACATGCGCCGGAAACGCTTCCCGCCCGTGCTCGCCGTGTAGACCGTGCCGTTGACACGCGGACACTCGATGTCGTTCGCCACGGCGGTCGTGCTGGCCGCCGGTGGGCCCCCGGTGGTGGAAGTTGGTGCGGCGGGCGCAGTTGGGGAGGCGCTGCAGCCAGGTCAAATCAGCATGCGCCGCTGAGGTGCGAGCCGCTCCGATCGGGTCGAGGTACAACTTACCCAACGGCTGCCGCAGAGAGGGCGGCCTGAACCGTCGCCAGATCCGCCTTTGCCTGGTGCAAGTCTCGCTGACTGACACCCAGGCCGGCACTGAGGCCGATGACGGCGATGAGAAGGAAGACGACGGCAGCCAGTGCAGTCAGGGCGATGCCGCGTCGGACGCCCACGGTTCGCGGCTCTGGGCTGCTGGCGGGTAGAGCATTGACATCGGAGTGCTGCGGTTGGTAGGGCTCGTACGTTGGCCGAGGGTATTGAGATGGAATGGCCTTCTCGTGTGGCGGCTCCTGGAGCTGGTAGTACTGCACCGGCTGCTGCGCAGCCTGCATGTGCTGATGGTCCATTGTCGCCCAAGCGCGTCGTCTGGGTGCCGATAGGCGGGCAGGTACGTCTGCGTCGGCGGACAGTCAATATCGAAACCTCGCTCACACCGCGACACGGTAGACTGTCTGTCGCGCAGAGCGATGAGCGATGGACCAAGATCACAGCCGTGGATGGCGCTGCGCGTCTACAAGTACAAGTAGTTAAGAGCCCGCGGGGCTAGCGAGAATGCCACAGTGGTATCGCACGCCGCTCACCGCGGCAGCGAGCTGAAATTTTTGATCGGCCAGGGGCATGATCTCACGTCAGCGACGGACACCACCCGCTTGCGTTCGCGAATGGCGTCCACACAGCGCGAATCTGCTGCTTGGAGGCGTCATGGCGCGCCATGATCGAGCTTTGCCCATCGCAGTGTGCAGCATGCATGCATTGGAGCTGGAAAGAGGGATGTCTGGCATGAGTAATCGGCAGCGGACGCCAAGCCATGCCCATCAGCGAGGGAGGCACAGAGCAGTTTTGATTGGGAGTTGCTCGAACAGGCTTGCGGCACAGCAGTCGTTTGTCCCACTGCACCGACGGCACCGGCATGATTTTAAGTTGGTGCCTGCCGCGCGGGAGGGCGGGCTCAAGTGGATTCATCATCCGTACCCACGCTGGCGAACTGCTGGAAGTCAACCTTCAGTTCAATCAGTCTCAGCCCTTATTGCTGATGAAAATAAGGCTGGCAGTGCTACGTACCTGTAGCAACTGCATCACTCCTGAGAGCGTACTATGCGCCCCTTGTAGAGTAACCGGACCAACGAAGCGTTTACTAAACCAAAGTGAACCGGTTGGGACCAAACAGGCAGTACCAAGTATTTTGATCTTGTTGATATCCATGTCGGGACCCGCCCAACCTACTCCGTACGACCTCGACAAACTGTGTGCCGTCATCCCGGCCACCTTTGTCTAGGCGTGTTTGACCCCACATCAAGCAGGCCCGCCCGGAACGCCCATGGCAGCACAAGTAAGCCTCAACCAGCAATGAGCCCGCGGTGAGAATCCGACTCGGAAGGCGAAAACCATGGCGTTGTTCCCAGGCATCGATGTGCCCCTTGAGGTGCTGCAGCAGATCGTCCGCCAGCTCGATCCGGTCAGCCTCATCGCGCTGTCCCAAACGTCAAGGGCGTGGCGCACACTCATCCGCCCGCTGCAGCACGACTTCGCGCAACGGCTGCTGGCACTGGAGGTGACGCCAGAGGAAGGTGGTATTGTGCCATTATTCAGTGAGCGCGACTACACGATCACGCCGCCCTGGGACAGTGACGTGTGGCGTACCAACCGATACGCCTGCTGCGGCTGCATGAAACTGCGCTCACACATGATGTTTGACAACCAAGCTATCCTTCGACGGCCCCAGCGCAAGCCGCCGCCAGGGAGCATCGAGGCTGCGCGGGCCGCCCTTTCAGACTGGGAGCCCCTTGAGCCGAGTGTCCGATGGAGGCGCATCCAACAACGGGCAGCCGAAGACCAAGATGCTCGACGGAGCTGGGCTCGGGCCCACCGCAGGGACACCGAACCTACCGGGCCACCGGCCCATCCCTTTGCGATCGTGGACCCTGCTCCGGAGAGCGCTTACCGGGAGGTGGAGAGGCGGTTGGCCGGTGTGTCGCGCCAGAAGCGGCGGTGCATCGAATGCCAACGCCTCCGCGGCTACTGGTCGAGGAACTCAAATTCCCGTTTCGAACTTGTGACGGGCGCTGTCCGTGTCCCCGTTATTGTCAGCCGTCAGATCCGCGTCCAAGGCGACTGGGACCGACATTTCCCCGGCCTCTTCCCACCGGTGCCGGTTGACAGGCTCCCGAGGAACTGGGCTGTCCAGGGACGTGAGACACCCGGCTTTGTGTCTTCTTTGTACGTCATCTGCTGCCCATCCTGCGGCACGTGGCAGGAGCAGAGCGCTTTTCGGCAGTGGGATTTGTTGCAATATGGGATGCGGTACATTCAGGGCCCCGTGAGTCCCCTACTGTGCAACCGCTGCCGTCTCACAGTCGATCGCGACCCGTCCTCGCTGGCCGAGGAGCTCGCCGCAGGCGTCATCGCCATGCTGCAGAACCATCGCAAGGATCTACTCAGCCGTCTTGGATTCGGCTGGAGACTCATCTACAAGGACTTCAACAGCCACCGCGCCGCGCAAACCGGTCACCACGCTGTCCTCAGCAAGTGGAAAGAGCAGGGGCACGAGATCCTGGCTGGGCTTAACTGGATCGACGGTGGCAGAGATCGCGTGCGCATGGAGGAATCCGACCTGGAGGACCTCCGCCGTCGCCTGCACCGATACAGAGAACTCATATTCAACGAGGTCGATCCGGAAACTAGAGCGGAAGTCTTACAGAGCTGGTTCCGAGTATGGGTCGAGGACTACGACCTGCTTGAAGGTCTACACTACTGGCTGGGCCAACGCATTGCCGAGGTGGTGCGCGATCCGCGCTGTGTTCTCAAGTACGTCTTGGAGGGTGCTCCGTACTGCGCTTGACCCATGGCTAGGTAGTATCTATTGAAACGCTCGCTAGCGACAGAATGCGTATCCGTGTCCTCCTTACCTTAGTAATCCGTGGTGATGCGAGACTGTCCGTGTCCACTATGGAATGCTTCCAGCCCATCAAGCGCCCCGAGCGCCTACGTTTGCTGCTTAAAGATCAGTCATAAGGGGGGCATTGCATGTTGACCGCCAGGATCAGCTGAGTAGCGTGTAGCAACGAATATTCACGGGTGACGCCGGCTGGGGCCGGTCTGATGGAGCCTTCTGGAACAAGTGACGTCTGAACGACACAATGGGCCAGAAACGTCGAGGACACACCAACCTGGGCCATTGTGACTTCTCCGTCCAGCGCGATGCACCTGGGTGATGGGATTCATCGCGATTCAGCAAAGCCCGCCCATGTGAGTTCGTTCCGTGCCAGCAACTTAATGGCGCAGCCTGCGGCAGAACGGGCCCTGGCCCCTGACCTGAGGATCCCCCCCTCGACCCATGCCGTCGACGTCTCCATCATCAACACCACTGGCACTGTCCGTGGGGTTTCGGCAAGTTTGTTCTTATCCCCGCCGGTCAAGGGCTACGAGTGGCTGGCCGTACCCGTCTTCGCCTTCCTAGTCCGCCAACCCCGCTTGGACCGTTCGCTTCTCTTCGACCTGGGCATCCGCAAGGATTGGGAGAATCTTAGCCCACCTGCTCTCTCTCACATCAAGAGACTGGGGTGGGCTGTGCGTGTAGAGAAAGATGTGCACGGGATATTGGAGGAGGCCGGGGTTGACACCGGGAGGATCGAGGCCATCATCTGGAGCCATCACCACTTTGACCACACCGGCGACCCAAACACATTCCCGCCTAGCGCTTCGCTCATCGTTGGTCCGGGGTTCAGAGCCATGTTGCCAGGGTACCCCACGAACCCCGAGTCCACGATACTTGAGAGCAGCTTGGCGAACCGGCAACTCATCGAGTTGAACTTTGATGCAGATCGGGCAGGGGACAGCCCGTACAAGCCGCTCAACATTGGCTCATTTCAGGCTCTTGACTACTTTGGCGATGGCTCCTTCTACCTCCTCAACACGCCGGGCCACGCCATCGGTCACATCAGCGCCCTGGCCCGGGTCACGTCCAACCCGGCCTCCTTCATCTTACTGGCTGGCGACGCCATCCACCACCCCGGCGAGATCCGGCCGAGCAAGTACCTCCCCCTGCCCAGCAGCCTCTTGCCGGACCCGTTCGCCCCAGATCCTCATCCCCTCGAATCACACTACGGCTGTCCTGCCGGTGTATTCGGCCCGCTCTTTGCTCCGCGTGGCCGGTCCAGAAGCCAGCCAATCTTCGAGCCAGCGCAGCCTGAGCAAGAGGACACGAGGTTTCACGACGACGTGGGTGAGGTGCGACGCACCGCGACAAAGCTGCAAGAAATGGATGCGCATGATAACGTGCTGGTGGCAGCCGCCCACGACGAAACTCTGCTCGACCACATGGATTTTTTTCCCGAGGGAATGATGGACAGCTTCGTCCAGCATGCGTCGGTGAAGAGAGTGCGGTGGCGGTTTCTGAAGGACTTTGCAGCAGCAGCCGGCAAGGTAGACCACGAGATGGTCAGAAGAACGTGGGGACCCGAGGAGCCAAAAGGCAAGGATTAACAAGTAACGGAGGGGAGCCAGATAGTTGTTTTTGAGACACTGATTGTATCTATGTCAAACATGACTGAGCAATGGTAGATTGAACTTGCGTTTATACCCGGGATGCTGAGTGACACGGCGCTACAGCACTAAGATCATGCACGAATGGAAGATGATCTTCGCCTCTTCCTCAACAAGCGGCTGGCGACGCTGGCTCCTTGTTCTGCTCCGGGAGCGTCAGGATGTCAATGGCATGTCTGATGAGAGTCCGTAACCTTTGTCAAGTCTCATGCATTCTCCCTACCGTGCAGGCAGCTTGTTCTTCGACACAACCAGTGCCAGCACGTACAACGACTTAGAGTACCTAGGCAGCAGACCCAACCAGCCTTGAGAAGTGAGCTTGGCGCCAGGAGGGAGTGAACCGTTGCGGGCATGAATAAATCCATAGCTGGATGTTGGGTAAATTCGAGAAACCCAGCAGGACGCAAGCCCGCCATGCTTTTAACGCACAGTACTTCGGCAGAACCGCGATATATGACCCGGAACGCGTCCACAATCTGGATTTAAAACCGACATCTTTGATTATCCCCCGTGTACTTCTTCACCGCTGCCGCCTCCGGTTCGGACGCATGATGGCTGCATAACTGCATGACTATTGCTTCTGAAATTGTATGACCCACGACACCGAACACCTGGCAGAACGCACCTAAGGCACGTCTGCAGACCGCAAAGCCAAAAGAGAAAAGCCACCGTCCCAAAAGAGCAAAAGCGGCCGCGACGACGCCGCGCACTTGCTCGGGTTGCTGTATAGTACAACCGCAAGGTCACAGGCGGGGCTTGTCGAGAACCTCAGAGCCTTGCAACACCTTGTCACGGAAGTCCAAAACATGGCCAGATTGTTTGAAGGCAGTCTCGGCGAGCAGCGGCGTGAGGGCGGACATGACACCATGGCCAAACTCGCGAGGCGTGAGTTCTTTCCCGCCCCAGTAGTGGCGCACCAGCTGACCGACGCATCCGGAGCCAGCCACCTCTGGGATGCCGTTGGCCTCGTTGCACGGAAGCATGCGGATGTACTGCGGATGCGTTTCGATGCTGTAGCCGTCGAGAAAATCGTAGCGGACAAAGGAGCTGAAGGCAGACTGCTCGTGGAAGGACTTTTGCTTCCAGATGGCACAGCCCTTGTGCCGCACCTCGTCCGGACACTCGGCCCAGTCCTTGAACAAGCTCTGCGTCTTCTCGCTGGCCTGAGCAATGATGAATCCCGAATTGATGTTTGGCTTGTGGCGCACATCCCAGTTGGGATCGCCGGCAGGGTCTTCGGCCATGGCGACTAGAACCTCGGGGCCGATCTTCCAGTAATTGAGCAGCCATTCTAGCGGCAACTCGGGCGAGGGGAACATGGCGTCATAGTCGAGCATGACGACAATGTCAAACTCTTTGAGAAGCTCCTTGGTGAAGAGAACCTTGGACCAGTGCGGTGCGCGATCGGCGTACTTGGGAGCCCGGACGAACCTGTACGAGTAGCCGTGGATGGTGGCGTACAGGTAGTGACTGAGGAAACCGGCAGCCGGCTTACCCAGGTTGTCCCATGTGGGCGGTCGCTTGGAAAAGATGCCGCCGTCGTCCGCGAAGTCTCGGTTGTCGAGGTCCAGAATGCAAACTCGCTTGCCGAGCGGCTGGGTGTGGACCAGCTCGTTGGGCGGGGGTAGCCGCTTCTCCTCGCCGTCGAGGGTCGTAAACGAGGGGGCCGTGACAGACACCACGAGGGGCGCCCACAGGGCGCGGATGACGTCCGGAAAACTGTCGAGCGAGACGGCGGGGTGGATGGTCGGACCCGGCGAATTGTCACCGAAGGTTACCTTTGGTCTGGCGCAGCAAAGGTTAGTCAGTTAGCGAACTGTCAGAGTCAAGACACAACAAGTGCGCGAGGAAGGAAGGAGTCCGTCGGCATCCTCAACGCGGAGGGGCTCGGGAGGAGGGGGCAGCGATGAAAAGGGGCGAGGGCTCACAATGGCGGCTTTGGGATCGATCCATTGTACAGACCGGTCGCGAGAATCAGGGTGATGACCAACACCGGCAGCAGGAAAACCAGCCGCCGCCAGGACTGCGGGAGGTTCTGAAGAAAGGCCGGCATCCGGAATGCTGTGGGGGGGGGAACGCCTGGGTGGGTTGGGAGCGACACGAGGGGACCCGCCGGTCAGTGGTGGTCGCGGTCGGGCGGTCGGTTGGTCGTCGCGGCGAGTCGCGCGCACGCACGGGTTCCGGTCCTAGAACCGAGTAGAGGCGGTGGTGTTGAAAGTTGTCGGCATTGGCGCGCAGGGCAGACACCGGTCTGTGATAAGAAAAGCGAGCGTACGGGGAATGGCGAAGTCAAGAAGATTCGGAAGGGGCGAACAGTGCCATGCATAGAAAAATGCCGGAAATGAGAAAATGATGGGCTGCTGATGGGCTGCCCCTGGCTTGGGGGGAAGGTGCCACTGTCCTAACAAGGCTAGACCCTGGCGCAGCTGCCAGATACTGGCAATCCTGGGAGCCCTGGCTGATACGAGCCGTTATTTTGTCACTTATTGATAGGCTAGAATGCCAGCTCGATGCGCGCATGCGGCGATCGCCTGTGGACGGCAAAGAGAGGAGACGGCCCCCACAGCCCCACCACCTGCACTGTGTTTAAACACACTCTTGACACAGTACTCAGCACATGTGCAACGCGGGAGCTGGATCACCTTCGCGAGCTTCGGTGGAGGACGTGGTTCCGCTTCCCGCCCTGGACCGCCTTGAATAAGTGGTTTCTGTACCGAGCCAGTTCGCGCAGGCTAGATATCCATTCTTTTCAAAGTCTGTGGGGACACCGTCTTAGAAATTAGGGGGGTTTTCACCAATTCATCGCAAGGACACCATCATGCTGCGCATTGGTGGCTCACTGCAATTAGCCCTTTTTTTGTGGTTTGTCCGGGTCCCTGACAGACTGCCGGGCAGTTTCCCAGGTAAGCACTCAACTCCAGCCCGTCGCCGATCAGACATCGGTAACGGGTACAGACCTACTGGTATATCATCATTCCTCTACGTGTGTACGTGTACACCACAAGGGAGCTCGGCGGTGAAAAGTAACCTAGGAGTGTAATCCGGAAACGACGTCAGTACGAGCTGGAAGTAGCACCCCGAGGACAATGGCTGAGAAGTGAGTATACACATGATCTTGATTAGTCTGGTGACATTAGCGGAGCTTGAGATGGAGCCGCGGACGTTGAGCTTACCTTGGAACCATATCAACATGCCTGACTCGTAGGACACCGGTGAACAAAGAATGTTCGACAGCCTACTTCGTGCGGAGAGAAAGGTATTTCCATCGGTGGGGTTTGGCTGGTGGCATCTAAAAGGAGGAGGTCAGGCAGATGTGGAAAATGAGGTGATCTGAAGCCCGAGTGACAGAGGTAGGTTGTTTGGGAGGTGAAAACGAAGGGCACGAGCCATCCCATCGAAAGCGGTACGCGATGTATTATGTCGAGTTTTCTTTCCTGAACGGAATCGAGCCAGCCCTATGAGCTGTTCATGGTCCATACCTAGTTAGAGGTAGCTTCTGCCTGGCTGCCTGCCGGCACCTGGCGAACCGGGGAAGTTGCAGGCTTGTGCCGGGCGCAGGGTGGGGGGGTTGAGCGGAGCAGGATCTGGTTCGCACGCAACGGCATTGGATGGCCTGGCGAGTCGCCTCACAGAGCCACAGCCAGGCCCTGTTGACGGGCACAGCAGGGGAGCAGGGGAGCAGGGGTGGTTGGCACTGGAGCCACTCGACCCATTGGCCAGCAGGCCAAGATGCAAAGATGCAAAGCAAAGATGCAGCCCCGCCAGAACGCGCTGCCGGCTACCCCACCGCCTAACCTAAGTTCCCCCGCCAGAAACCCGAACTGGGTTCCGTTTCCTTCCTCCACACGCGGGTACCGACACCGGGAGTCTGTAGGTGGGAGCCTAAACTCAACCACCTAACTCCGACTCACCTTTTTGGCCGCCCAGCAACGAAGGTCGCTGCATCTTGTCGGACTGTCCTACCCGCCCCACTGGCAATGTTAGACTTGGAACATGCCGAGGCCATCCAACCCGCCTGCGACTGTGGACATCTCATCGCCATCGACGCCGTCGCCGCTGCACCGCCTGCCCGTCAACCCTCGCAGGAAGAAGGTCGCCCCCGACGAGCGGAAGCGCGTGGCCACTGCGTGAGTTACACACATCCATCCCCGGGGGTCATCATCCGCTCTCCATCGACCATGCCCCGTCCCCCATCCTCTCCCTGTCCCGGCACGTGGCCTTGCTTTTTTCCCCTGTCTAACTCGGAGAATCCTACGCCTCTTCTGTCGACCGCAGGTGCAACAGTTGCAATGTGCGCCGCATCAAGTGCAGCGGCGAGCGGCCGTGTCGCCAATGCGCCAGCGCCCAGCGCGAGTGCCTGTATCCGGAGCCGATTGAGCGCGTCACCATCCCGCGGTCCGAGCTCGAGTCGCTGCAGCGCCGGTGCGCATCGCTCGAGCGCCAGCTGGCCGTGACGGAACGATCCGGTCCCGGGCTCGAACCAGCTCCGCCCAGGCCACAGCCGGTCGCCAGCTCCCCTCGGGCCTCGGCCTCGTCTCGCGCCGATTTCTCCGCCGGCGCCGATGCCCCGCGTCCCATCCGGCCCGGCGGCATCGATGGGAGGATGCTCGCCGACCCCACCGGCGCCTCGCGCTTCCTGGGCGAGACGTCGGGCGCCACTTTTCTTGACGCCCTGAAGGAGCTGATTGTGGCTTCGACGCCCCTCGTCCGCGCGCTCAACGACAGGTCCGGGAACGCCACCCCGGCAGGCGCCGCGTTCCTCGGCTCGGTGGGCCAGTACCAGACCTACGACTCGCGCCCCATGATGCTGCCCCAGCTTGTCGATCCCCTGGTGCTGCCGTCCGAGCCGGACATGGCCGCCGCCTTGTCGAGGGCTCGCTACTTCATCCAGGACGGCAACGGCGCCTTTCCCAGCGGTGGCATCACGTTCTGGCCCTTCGACGACCCGCCGGGCGTTCTCGCCCTCGCCGCCGTTCCGTCGTCCGTGCACAGCGCGGACGGCCGGGCCCTGACCGGGCCCCACCACCGCCCTCTGGCTCTCTACCATGCCACGTTTGCCGTGGCGAGCCTGCTGAAGCTCACCGAGCCTGGCTCCGCCGTGGACGGGCAGCTGGGTGAGGCATCCTTTGCCCGGGCCCGCGCCTTGTTCGGCAACCTGCTGGATCGCACCACGTACACCATCCACGACATTGCCACGCTGGCGATGATGGCAGTATACTACGTTAATAACAACCGCAGAGACGCGGCCTACATGGCCATCAGCAACGCTATGACCATCAGTGTCATGAACGGTATCCACCGAGGAAAAGCCGTCAACGAGATTGGTGTAAGGACGTTCTGGACGGTCTACGTGCTTGACAGGTCTGCGTCACGCCCTTCCCTCCCGTGTTGTAGCTTGAACGTGGCTGGCATGCTGACCGTACTCTCTCCAGGTGGCTGGGCTGTGTCATGGGGCGGCCGCCCGGAACTCCGGACGACGCGATCACGCTTCCGTTGCCCCGCGAATGCCCGTGAGTTCCCCCGCGAAGCAGCCAACGCGTGCGTGTGCGCGTGCTATGCGTATGGCATGTTGCTTACAACCCCCCTCAAGCGGACTCCCATCCCCGGTCGGCCTGCGTGCGCACGTGGAGCTCTGCAAGATCTCGGACTACATTGTGTACAGTAGCTACCGGGAGACCGGTCTGCCCGATCTCCTCACCAAGTCGACCGTTCGCGTGGACAAGGCGCTGGAGATGCTCCAGCACTGGCGCGCGAACCTGCCGCCGCCTCTCTGCCTCCCGGACCCCCTCACACTCCTGCCGGCCGATCTCTTCACACAAGCGAGTGCCTTTGAGCAGGGCCCGGCCGCCATGCTCAGCGGAGCAGCCGAATTCGGAACGGATCGGGCCTGCTGGGCGCTGCACATGAGTTGCTACCAGGTCAGCCGGCACGCCATCATGCGCCGTACGGAGGGTGTCCGCAACTAACCGAGAGAAACAGCTCATCATCCTGTCCGTTCGGCCGACCATGCTCATGGCGGCCTGGAAAGCCGTTGCCAGCATCTTCTGCATCAGCCAGCCGTTCGACATTGAAACCCACCCGTCCATCTCGCCGATCCGTGCCTGCAGCGACGCGGCGCGGTGCAACCTCCGCCTCGGGCGGCTGATGCGTCTCCATAGCCCGCGGCAGAAACTGCTGATGCCCGACCTTCATCACATCTTCAACGCAGCTATCGTCCTCATGATGCATCAGATCATCTTCGTGAACCTCCGGACCCAAGACCTCGACGACGTCGGATGGGCGATTGAGGTTTTTGAGGCCGAGGCGGAGACGGGCAGCGAGTACGGCAAGGACTGCACCCGAGTCTTGCGAGACTTCAACTATCTCGCACAACGGCTCCGCGGCCCGGTCCACGACCCAGAGACCAAGCACGTGTTGCTCTCCGACGAGAGGCTGCTGCACGAACTGATGTCGAACGAACTGATGACCGCCGACGTCATGGCCGAAGTTGGCGGCAACGGACCTGGCAGCACAGGCGATGATGGAGCGCCTCCTGCGCAGCAAGCAGGTCACGGGGGCCTCTACCACAGGGCTGCGGTTATGTACCAAACGCTCTCGAGCTTTTGGAAGGCGGATTACATGGTGTTCTACAATACGTTTGTCTCATGAGGGGATGCATCTTACGGAACGGCGTTGTCTTGGGCTACTGCGAAGATACCAAGGGGCAAGGGGGTTGGTACTTGGTGTGCATTGTAATTGAGGTGACAAGGCATTACGTTTTGGTGCTAGGTGAATACTGCAGAGAAAGAAAGAGACTCCAGGGCTACGGGCGCTAAAGGAAGCGCTTTGCTCGGGCCTGGACATTTGCTGAGTGTTCGGTGATATGCTGCACCGTCCATTCCCCTGACTCAGTGACATACGCGTCGATCAAGCCCGGCGGCACCCACTCGAAAAAGACATTGCACAGCTCCACCTCCAGTCTGCCGCTCTGGCCTGATGAGTTGTCCTGCTCCCGCTTTAGCAACGACGCAGCCGCCTCTCGCACCCGCAAGCCGTTGTACTCGGCCCGCCAGGCCCGGCTCAGCTGGGACGGGTCGTTGTGTTCGATGACGTGGTCTTCGGGTCGTCCTGGAGGGGCGATCTTCTCCGTCTCCCCTAGCACGACAACACGGGCGGAGGGGCTGACATGCTTTGCGCTCAGTGCGGCGGGTAGCGACCCCGTTTTGTTGCTGACGGCGCCCGAGAACGCGATTCGGTCTGCTCCAAGGACAAGTACGTCGATGCCTGAAGTGGCCAGCGCAGCTGAAGCGTCCGAATACAGCCTGATCCGATGGCCCAATTCCGCCAGATTGCTCCCTGGCACCGTGTTAAGCGCGGTGGCCAGCGACGCCGCCAGGGACACGCCCTCGTACAGCGGGCGGGACTCCAGCACCCGGATGTCAAGCACGAAGCCTGATTGGAGTGCTGCGTGTTGAAGAGCCTGGCGGATGGTGGAGCTCTCAGATAGCGTGAGGATGGAAACGGGCTGGCGGGAGGCCCGTTTTGAGGCAAAGATTCCCTCGAGGTACTTGGCGAAGGCATGGGAGACTAGCTCGGCCGACTCCTGCCGGGCCGCGATCAGCGTGTCTAGCTGGGCGAGAACCGCCTCGCGCCACCGGCTCTGATACTCGATATTTTGCATCGTCTCCTCAATACCTGCCAAAGCAGCCAGCAAGACGTTCATGATGGCTGCTCCCATGCTTTCCCTGCCGTTCTTCCAGAGGTGCCATGCCGCAGACTTCACATTCGCCCACCACTCGTCAGTCGGCCCGTCGCTTGAGCCCTCCATTGCCGCAACCACATCTCGAAAGATTTTCAACGCGAATCCCGCCAGCTGCCGCGCGCCGCTCTCGTGGTCATGGGCCAGGACTCCCAGGCCGTTCGACAACACATTGCCAGCAATCGGTCCCAGGTCGGCTTCAAACCACACCCGCCGTAGACTCTCCGCCAACCGTGGCACAAAGACCAAGTCCGGAGGATCGTGGCCGGCCCCGGCGATGACGGCGTTGGGATCATGCCAGCCCCAGCTCTCGTGCTCCCAGTCGATCTGTATCTGCTGCTCCGCCGCCGGAACCGTCAACCTGAAGAGGAACGGAAACACGGTCCATTCGCGGCGGATGGACGCGTCGCTGAAGGTAAAGGGCTTGCCTTGGCGAAGAAGTGTCAGAGAGGCGGCGGTCAGTGTGGTTTCCTCGCTGATCTCGCGCCAGGCCGCTGCGAGAGGAGAAGAGTCTGAGGGTGTGATGCTGCCGGAAATTGGGGCGAGGTAATGTCTAAGATGGCAACAAGCAGAGTCAGGTCCGTCCAGACATCATTACCTGGGTACTTCATTCCTCCGAACGCGCGTAGGTGGTGAATGAGACGTGTGAGACTGTCATGGCAGTCGCAGGTACCTCGATCCTCGGGCCCACGCGTCGATTATTTCCTCCCGAGAACATTCAGGTTGTTGCCTATTCCAGCCGTGACCCGGAACACTAGCATGATTCACCTACCGGTAGGTAGACACCTTCGAGCTGCGCGAGAAGAGCGCGATGTGCAGCCCTTCGCCGTCCAGTTTCATAATGAACGAGGCAGCGACGCATCGACTCGTCCAATCCCCCTTACTTTGCGAGTCCGTCATGCTTCATATGGTATCCTACCAGTGTGCAGGGTGGCGTTAACAAAGTGAATCAGGGAAGAACTTTGCAGTGAGGGAGATAATTGGGACTCAGTCGTTTGCAGCGACAAGTAAGGTACCTTACCTGATCTTGGGTGAAGCAGAGCAAGTACCGAGCATAGTGGAGTGAGAGCGGGATGTGGGACTTGCTCGCAGGTCAATGGCCCACAATGGGTCAATGGTTTCTGGCGGAAACTTGCATCTGAGGAGTGGAGACAGCATTGTAATTGGTGGCTTCATCAATGCTCATTCCTGCTGTCGTTCTCGACCAAAGAGACAACAGAAGCGTGGTAGCGCCTTGTGAAACGGAACTCGAAATTGGGACTTGGAAATCTAATTGCATGTCAGTTTAGCGTGCTGTGTTAAGGAACGGAAAACATATTACCTGTAACTAAAGCGTCTGACCTTGTTCAACAGGACGTTCTGCATCCTGCGCAGCAGCCATAGATCAAAACCCGGCGGACAATGGTGGTTGGAGCGGGTGTACGGCAGAAGCGCAAAATTGTCCCTTCATTCCGCCCGCAGCAGTGTTTGTGACTGACAAACATGTGTCCGCAGCCAGCATAATAGAAGCGATACCATCCACACTCACATCCACCGGGAAAGAGGACCACAAAGTCCAGGACGGCAACCCATATTTTGGCCCGGATAAACTACTCGGGGCATGGCAGTGGTGATTCTGTGTGCCATGCGTTTTGGGAGGAAGGACGTTTGTAGTTGGTGTTTGTGGAGACTGCGTTGACAAGGCTGCGGGCCTGAAGCTTAGACTAAACGGCTGACTTCATGATTTTGTTGCTCTCGATGTGGGAAGACGATTGCGATGTGGTCCTGGTTTTCCTGGCCGTGCGTCCTCTCTGCCACGCATCAACAGTGACCCCCGTCGTCTGCACCATCTGCATGGATGGGGGGTTGCACTTTCAGTGTCTGAGAATAGTCATGTTTCACATCATTTCATCAACGCTGCCTCCAGTCAATCTGACCAAATAATTCTGAGCAGGGGCGCAGTGGCGCTGAATCCACCCAGGAAACTGACAGGTTTCTTCTTGTCCACATCTTTGCTCCTTTCCCGCCCTGAATCGCTTGAGGGTGGGTTGGAGGGGCCAATGTGAGCGGGTGGCTGCCTCGTCTCCACTTCGCTGTGCCACACCGCCCATCATGCCCGAGCAGCAATTTTTTTGACGTCATTCTCACAGAGTCATATGATACTGCCGAGTTTCTGGAAGGTTTGTGAGAGAACAGAAGACTCAGAATCCCCTCAATGATTGAGTCCCGGAGTGCAAATTATCCCCGCCACAACCACACCTGAAACCGGCAGGGAGACACGAATAAGAGGAGGAATGGGTCTTTTTTCTGCCGGTTCAGGGGCGAAACAACAAACAGAATGTCAGTGACGCTTACAATGCGAACAGAATGAGATGTGGCAATCGGAAAGGCACAGGAGCAATCCTGCACCCTAATCCAGCCACACAGGGTACACCCCAGCTACCAGTTTCTTTGGCTGCCTTCCAGGAGCAGACACCATGTTTGACTTCACTCTGGTACCTACCGGGGGAGTCAAGGCTGATTTAAGACATGCACACGGCTGTTGTGGGGCTGTTGTGTCTCTCAATGCCAACATGCGCCCCCGGCACAACAGTCGCCCCATTGTCCCGGCGTCACCTTCTGCCGGCTGTGAGACGACCAGGGCAGCCAGCGTTGGTCGCACCTTGCGACCGCGTGCCAGATGAAGGCCACGAAGCGGAAGCATGAGGGCGGTGACGCGGACGTCCTCAGTTTGCCTGGCAAGGATGAGTAGGTCCGCATGTCTTGTAGGCGCGAGGTCGAGAGTGATAAGCGGCTGGGCGAGATGGAACGGAGAGAGCCGAATCTTGTGTCATGTACGATGTCACCCAGGAGCGTTGCCGTGACTTACTGCCAGCACTTCCATTTAACGTATTTCATATGCGAGCGACGCATATAAGCGAGCGACGCACTGATAAGGGCTGTATAGAAATCTGGACACGGCACTAACAGCGGGATTAATTTGGGAATAAGCTGTTAGTGCCATGTTACGGCCCTTACCAATGCGTCGCTCACTTATATGCGTCGCTCGCATATAAAGTACGGTATCTCAGGGCACTTGGCCTGGGTGACGGTCATCCTAGCGCCAAGGGATGACAATACAACGCTGCGCCAGACCCCGGCTCCCGCGCGTTCGGCCGGCCTGAAATTTCACCCCAGCAGCGCCAGGATGACCAGCAAATCGAGCAGCCGCAGGCGGTTTTCCTCAGGGCTAGCCATACTAGCGCTAAGTCTCTCTCTCTCCCCCCCTAGCCACCCTGCCCCCGGCGCACGCGCATGCGCGCGTCGCAGGCCGGGCTAGTAACGGTAAGAAACACTAGAGCTAAGCTAACCGCGCTAGCCATCGCCTATATTATTCTATTACTAACCACGACATTGTTAAGATATATTAGGATTAGGATAGACTAGCTTGATCCTAGCCTAGTTCAGCGCATTGGGAGAAAGGTCTTGGCTATCGTCGAGAGGTATCTGCTTAACAACCAGGAGGTTACGCCTAAGAACACGCGCAAAGTATATAGACTAAAGTAGGCCGAGTAGATAGTTAGTCTATCTATCTATCTATCTATCTAGGTAGGCTAGGCTATTACGGAACCTTAGCAGCTAATAGGGTATATAGGAATGGTGCAAGTCTCGCTTCCCTAAGATCCCCCCTAGTTGGCTAGCGTAGTACTAGATAGGTAGAGCCCTCCCTAGCTACCTTATTAATATAACGGGCTAGGCCCTGTTAACGGCCTTGGAGACACTCGGCCAAGCCGGACACACAGACGCAGACACAGCCGTCCAATCTTGGCAAGCCGACGTTATACTAAATGCATTCTGACTCTAAACAAAGGTTGTTGCTCTAACTATATAGAGGACACTACAGGGAAGCTATCCTTCTCTTTCTTTTCCTTCTCTTCTTCAAGTTTAGTATACTCGTAGAGTCGTCACTAGCTAGTTGCAATACACTTGTTAGGACCGTTATATTATACTAAACTTCCTTTCTCTATTATTAATTTATAAGGAAGCATTTAGCTCCGTCCAACTAGACGGAGATTATTGCTCTTATCGCTATCCCTAGGCTAGCAGAGCTTCTTTTAGGTTCTGCAAAAGTACTAGTCTTTAAGCTAGCTAAGCGAAGAGCGGTCCTCGCGACTGCTATTGGTTTCTATAAAAGCACTAGTCTTCGAGCTAGTTAAGCAAAGAGCGAACTTCCTACAAGGAGGTTGCTATTAAATCCTACATTCCTAATAGTAATACTACAAAGCAACGATCTTAAGCCAAAGGGAGCCAAGTAGCTAGGTACAATAGGGATATACTTGGACTACAAGATACTAGCGACTATAACTAGTTAAGTGAAGTATATTGCCTTTCGACGAGCGACGTTGATACGCAAGCTTATCCCTCTAGTTAAACGAAGCTAGCTATAAATATAGTAGCGTCTTGGAATATATAAGCCTATCCCTTTAGTTAGATAAAACTAGCTACAAATATAATAGCGTTTTAAAAGAATATCTATTATAGATACTAATATTAGTGCAAGCCCTCTAAATAAGGTGTAGCAGCTCTAGTAGATAATAGTTTAAATAATAGGCTAAATTAATAATATATAGGCTAAGTAGACTAAAGAAAGGGAGGTAACCTACTAATAGATTAAAGCATTATAGAGAAACCTCGCTACCTTATAGAAGGACAAGTCTACTCTAATAGAAACCTCATTAACTTAAGAAACGGCTAAGGAACTTAATACTCCTCTCTCTATCTAGATAAAGAAGAAAACAACGCTACTAGATCCTTCTTAATTCGATAGTACTTAATAGAAATTCTACGTCTAGAAGTAAGAAATAGAAAGCAAGTTAAAGACTAATAGAATAGTTATTAGCAACTAGAGAGACTAGTTCTTCTATATTTTCGCTTATCTAGAAGATATACCTTAAGCTATAGTTAAAGTCTATTATAAACTCTATAAATATTAGAATATAATAGACACCTATATATTTATTTAGTACCTATCGTCCTATTATAAAGACCTAAATATCGCTTAGCGAGCCCTTAATCGATTAGAATCAATAACTTAAAGTAAAAAGAAACCTTTTACCTCCTTCTTATCTAAATTCAAAAAGGAACTTATAGACGTAAATAGCGTTATATAGACCTTAGTAGTGAAGATCAATTACCTTAAGAAAGCTCTTAATAGGGAGATAAAAGGAGAGCTTAAGGGTTAGCTTTGTATATCTATAGACTACCCTCACTATATTTTAGCTCTTTACAATTTAGATATAAACCTTAATAAATTCCACTCTTTCTCCTATTAATAAGGTTCCTATCGCTCTACCTAGATAGAGGCTCTATAGCGCCTAGCCTAGAAGAAGACCTATTAGCATCCTGCCTATAGAGAGACTATTTTTAGAGCAAGGACTCCTCCACCTTCTACTAATATAATAGACTAGAAACCTATAAAGGTTAATAGAGCTATCTAAAAGTAGAACGAAGGACTAGTAGGCAAGAGGGCTAAATAGATTAGTAAAGATAAGGTTTAGAGACGCTAAAAGAAAAGACTTTATATTAAATATAGAAGGAAGGGATATTAGAGTAATAGATATCCTCTACTCTTAGCTCAATACCCTAATACTAAGGCTCAAGCTAGGAAGTTGTACTCCAAGTTGCCTATAGTTAAGGATATAGTAGAGTTAGACTTAGATATATCCAACTAGATAGAGAGTAATATTAAAGAGTTAAAAGAGTAGCTTCTAGTAGAAGTTATTACTAGAAGTATATAAAGGCAAAAAGGGTATAGAAGAAAGCTAAGAAGACTATAGACAAGGAACCTATATATATTAATTTCGATATTAATAGATTAAACTATACTAAAGCTTTTATCGATTCTAGATGCTTAAGCTATAGAATGATTAATAATAACCTTGCCTATCGTTTTTACCTCTAATATATCGACATTACTCCCCAAGACCTTAAGTATATCACTAGTATCCTAAAAGAAAAGGTAAAGCATATAGTTTACTTTAATATAGATATTAATAGCTATAAACAAAAAAGAGTATTCTTTTATATTATACCCAACTAGGTAGATAATATAATCCTTAAAAGGCCCTAGATATAGGTAGAGTAGGTAGAAATTGCGCCTATAAGGAATAAACTAACAATTAGATCGTTGGGTCTTATAATAAAGGAACGAAGCCGCTTAGAGGAGACTGGCTTCCCTCTATATTAATAGACGGCAAGGGCCTTTAAAACCCTTATACATTGGATAAGGAGATCCTCCCTATCTAACTAGATAGAGAAAACACAAATCTTTACTATAAGCCTTATAGATATTAAAAAAGCACTCTCCTTAAAGAAATATAGCAACTTATATAAGAAGCTACTAGAATACTATTATAACCTTCTTCTACTATTTAGCTAGAAGCAAGTAGACTAGCTACCTTCTTATTAGACAAGGGCTAATTATAAGATTGTTCTTAAAAAAGACTCTAATAGCCAAGATAAGGCTCCTCTATAGAGACTATTATACGATATATCTTAGAAGGAACTAATCCTCTTAAGAAAGACTCTAATAGAGCTATTGAACAAGAACTTTATTCGAGTGAGCAACTCTACTACATTAGCCTCTATACTATTCGCTAGGAAGCTAGGAGGTAGCCTCCACTTCTATATTAACTATTAGAAACTAAACGCAATAACTAAAAAGAACTAGTACTCTCTCTCTTTAATTAGTAAGACATTAAGGTTACTATCTAAGGCAAGATAGTTTATAAAGCTAGATGTAATTGCAGCATTCTATAAAATCTATATTAAAGAAGGAGATAAGTGGAAAACGGCCTTCTATATATAATATAAGCTTTTTAAGTGGCTCGTCACCCCCTTTAGGCTTATAGGCGCCCCTATAACCTTCCAACGATACATCAACTACACATTATAGAAGTACCTTAACAAATTTGCCTTAGCCTATATAGACAATGTACTAATCTACTTAAATAGTTCTCTCTCTAACTATAGAAAGAAGGTCTAGAAAGTCTTAAAAAGACTTATAGAAGTAGGATTATAAGTCGACATTAACAAATGCGATTTTAAAGCTAAGAGCATTAAATACTTAGGGTTCATTATTAAGGCTAGCAAAGGTATTTGCTATAACCTAGAGAAGATCTAAGCTATAGAATTCTAGGAACAACTATATACTATTAGAGGAGTCTAGAGCTTCCTAGAGTTCGCTAACTATTACTAAGAGTTTATTCCTAGATTCTTAAACATTGCAAGACCCCTTACCTTATTAATAAAAAAAGATATACCCTATATCTAGTTACCTTAGTGCGAAGAAGCCTTTTAATAGCTAAAGGCCCTTCTAATTAGAGCACCTAATTTAGAGAGGCTACCAACGTCTGCGAAGTCAACGAAAACCCCGCTAAAACCGACAAAAACACGTGCGTTCGAGAGCTCTCGAAAAACCC
>JAMAKO010000143.1:0-33735 GCA_023628555.1 Chaetomiaceae sp. R4402
GAGCCTCCCGCCCGGCCTACCCTGCACCTCCCTCGCCGAGTCTCCCGCCCGGCCTACCCTGCACCGCCCTCACCACGGCTGCCGCCGAGCCTCCCCCCCGGCCTACCCAGCACCCGCCCACCACCGCCCTCACCGGGGCGTATGTCCAATCTGAGAACCAGTTGGTCGAGACTGTAGAAGCTATTCACACGGTGTTAGCAGTGCACGGTCCACCCCAACATCCCGGATCCCATTCTGGGTGACGAGAGAACAAGCAACTTTGAAGGTAGAAGAAGAAGACAGGAGCCGCGAGGTTGAGAGAGAAGAAAAGAACACAAAGAAAAAGGAAAAAGCAAGCAGTACAAGTCTCGGCTCTGCGTCCAAGAGGCCAAGTTCAGCTGAAGTCGGCGTCTTGGGCCTAATCAGTAGGGTGTCAAGGTGAAGGGGAGAGGGCCAAAGATGAGTCTGCGCCCCAGAGACGTGTTGTGCTGGCGTTGCCGGTTTGAACGGAGGAGGAGAAGTGTGTGCTGAATTCCATGACTGCCGCCGGCTGCAAAAACTTGAACAATGCCGTGACTGGCGACAAGTCCATCCAGCCAGGTGGGCGAGGGTTCTACGTCAATGATTCGAACAGGCAATGCGACGAGCAGACGTGACCTGTTTTTGTTGCCGGACATGGGATAAAGGAAAGGGACGGCGAGGGCAGTGAAAGTATATACCAAAATCCATCTTGTCAATTTACCGAGGAAAGGGAATCAGAATAGACGAGGGACGGCGACACGACAGCGTTTCACGCCCGGGAACGGGGCAGATTCGCTCGCGAGGAAGTGGCCAGCATGCTCTAACGCCTCTTGCTCGTTCTTCAATCAGTTCAGAAACAGCAGGGACGATTACACCGTCGACTGGAACCCTGAGGGCTTCACCACGCGTCCACTGAGATCAAAGGTGCCGGGCAGGTAGCTCCTGCCTTACAGGGGAACTTTTCGCCAGCCTGGGACTGCAAGAACGGGCATCTGCTGCAGCACCTGCCTCAGTCCCAGGAAGCTTTGGGAACATGAGTGACAAGATTGTTTTGGTTAGCTATGGGAAGGGTGTCATTCATACCTGCGCCTGCAAAGCCTCAATGGAGCAACGATGCCTCATTAGAGCAGGACGATTGAGCTTACTGAATCATCTGACCTTTTTGTTTTTTCCTTTTTTCTGTAGAGGGCGGAAGCATGCTCTGGACTGGACGCTCTCATGTCCCACAAGCAGACCGACCTGCTGTGTGCAAAAAAAATGGAAAACATTCGATGTCTGTCAGGGCAAGAACGTGGTGAAGAGGAGGCATGGGTAAGTCGGTTGTGACTGCTCCCATCATGTTGACACTGCGGAGAAGTATGAGCCTCGACTTGGAACCAGCGCCTACGGCGACCTGATCGGGGGGGTATACCGTAGCTTTGTTTGGAGACGGCCGTCACTCCAATCTGAGAACTTGCACGCGCACCAAATGCGTTATTCATACACCCGATAAGGAAGCATTGAGGGCATAGTTTTAGACCCGATGCCGTCTTGCTGCATCGCAGTCTGAGTCACAGTTAGAGTCAGCTTGAGCAAAATTAGGCCAGAGAAGCAATCAAGGAGAGCGGTGCCGTGGTGACATCGGAGAAAAGGTAAGCTCTGAAAGCCAGAGGTTCACTTATAGCAGAAGAAATGTATATAGTTTCACAGACTGATTGTGTACCTACCTACCTAGGTCATCGATATATTCACCTCTTCGCTTATTCACCCTTCTCATCTACAGCTCATCTCTTCCTGCACCGCCCGCATCATCCGCCGCACTGTATGTTACTTCTGCTGTCTCCCCTGCCTCCGCGGCCTCTTGGATGCCGTTGCCGGCGTCCTCACCCTCCTTCCGCTGCAGCACCTGGGCCTTGATCTTGAACTCGATGTCCCGCTTGCCCTTTGCCCGCTCGGGCTGGCTGTGGTCCACCGGGTACGCAACCACGCCGCCGTTGACAAGCTCAGCGCTGTACTTGGTGAGGTCGCTAAGTGTTTCTACAGTCGACGTCAGCCTTGTCAGTTTCATGAAAAAAAAAAAAAAAAAAAAGAAGGATGTCATAACTCACCCTCGCAATCGCTCCCCTCCGCCACCCAAAGCGGCCCGACCTCATACACCGCCCCCGGCGCAAACAGCACCACCCGCCCATCATCCCTCGCCCGCCACTCCTGGCTCACCGGCGCCTCCTCGGGCACCTGAATCGTCGTCAACGCATCATACCCCTCCTTCGGCCTCCTAAACAGCGCAAACAGCCCCTTGCCCGGCCCATCACTGCGCTCCTGCTGCTCGATCCACTCGCGCACGGCCAGCGGCACGTCCGTGTAGTCCATCAGCAGCACGCGGCGGTCGTAGCCGTGCGGGTCGATGCCGTCCCAGGAGCCCGGGTACTCGCGGGTGGAGAAGACGTCGCGCAGCGCCGGGCGGTAGGGGAGCAAGCCCTGCGGCGGGTGTTCGGAGAGGTCGTCGAGGACAAATTCCTGGGCGGGGAAGGCCCGCTCGGCCGTGCAGGAGGGTGTGAAGTGCGCGTGGCGCGGGGAGGCGAAGGGGTTCGGCCAGTGCCAGTCGTCCATCTTGGCGGGCTTGCCCTTGAGCCGGACGGGCTTGACGGGGTTTTCGGGGCCCATGGCCGAGGCGGTGGTCGCCAGCAGGGCGGCGCCGAGGACCGCGTCGAGCTTCATGGTGGGCTGCCCGGTTGTGGGTCTAGATGTAGTCGGGTGAGGACGATGATGTCCGAGACACCATGTGGGAGACAAGACGTTGGAGAGGGACAAAGGGGAAAGGGGTTGTCCCAAAACCGTTGCGGGTCATCAATGTGGGAAAAAAAAAGTGTCCCGCGGTCACGGTTTATAGCCCATTCATGCGTATCCATCGCGTCGAGAAAGTGCTGTGTTGTCCTCCGGAGTGGCCTTCCCGAACTTCCGCATTAGAGCAGCTCCGGCATGGGTCCAGATGGGGAATCTGGGGAACGGCCCGGCACCCGTGGAGCTGTCGCCCCCGGTGCGGAGACGCATCGCTTGGTGGAAATTGGAGAATTTGGGGGAGCTGTGGGTCTGCGTCGGCGCAACGTTGGAGATTCAACATGCGCATGGAAGATGGATCCCCGCCGACTGCAGGAGACGAAGAACAGAGTTGACAGGGAAGCTCATTTTGTTCGTTTATTCTCTTCATTACCTATCTGAACCCATGCCAACCTCAATGCTGCACCAGGCCCTGGACTGCAGAGGATAACGTGCAGGCAGGCCTTCCGTATGGGCTGGCGTAACATTTCCGGTTCAGGGGCGGTCTGCAGTCACCACCCACCTCAACGTCGTGCATCTTCGCGTAGTACCCACCGCAGGAACCGACTTTCCGTCTGGCTCCTCCAGCTCCTGCCTTCCACCATCTACACGAGAGCCAAGGTGTGGTTCTCGGAATGGTTCCTACTTGAACTCGTCGTGCTCCAGCGCCAAAAGAAGAACTGGGAAGAAGAGTTCGACAACGAAAAGAACATCTATCGGATTCTGGCGCCCGTTCAGGGCGTCCACGTTCCCATGTGCTACGGCGAGGCCCGGTGCCCCGCGACCGAGACGACTGGGACGCGCGCGCTGGTGCTTTCGGATGTCGGGGGGATCTCTCTGGACGAAGACGGCGCCAAGGGCTTCAGTGTGGAGGAATTTGAAACGCTGCTAAGGGAACCAATCCGGGCCATTGCCGAGCTTAGAGTTGCACACGATGATCTCAAGCTGGCCAACTACCACCTGGTCGACAACAAAATCGTGGTCATCGACTTTGACAGCTCGTATGTCTCCGAGGACGAGGACCCTGAATGGATCACGCGCAGCAATGTCAAACCTGTCTCTCGCCTGTACAACAACGTCCACCGCGGCGGCGCCAGGATGCCTTGGAGATAAGGAGAAGACGACGAATTTGCAGTTGGTGAAATCCTGAGTTCGATGTGATTTCTAAAGACTGAAGATAGAGAGCGAAGTTCACGTGTGGGCATTCATTGTTAACTACCTAAGCTATACCCACCATCTGGTACTTCTTGCTTAGCGCACAGATTCTGAGGTTGGCTCATGTAGAATGGCACACATATCCAAGACTACCCATCCATCCACACCTCCATCCATCCACCACTCCCTCACCCCTCCGCAGCTCCAGATTTCAGCCTTGTGCGCCATTGCACCATCGAAAGGCACCGCTCAAGGCAGACGGCCGAGCAGGCGGTTGGCGATGTCGCTGACGTAGCTGTTGGTGGCGCCGAGGCCGTTGCTCAGGTTGGAGGCGTCGACGGAGCCCGAGTTGTAGGCGCGCAGGGCCTTGTAGATGGCGTCGGCGGTGTCGGCGTTGCCGAACTGCTGCA
This sequence comes from Chaetomiaceae sp. R4402, assembly GCA_023628555.1. NCBI lineage: Eukaryota > Fungi > Ascomycota > Sordariomycetes > Sordariales > Chaetomiaceae > Chaetomiaceae sp. R4402. Next base: position 4,362 of record JAMAKO010000143.1, read on the forward strand.
GGTTCTGCTTGAAGTGCTGCGTGCCGGCGCGCACCATGCTGGTGATTTGGTCCTTTACAGTGAAACTCGTCAGCATCTGCTTCCTTCTCTTGTCTCCAATCGGTAAGAACGTGGTGTACGACATACCTGCGACAGGCCATGCTTGCCTGGAAAGCCGGGGCTGCCGTCTGCCTGCATCAGGCCGGCCGTGGCGTGGCCGTCGCCGTTGAAGGTGGTCTGCACGCCCACGTTGCCCGTGCTCTCCTGCATGATGATGGCGAAGATGACGCGCTCCTCGACGCCGATTTTGGCGCACTCGAGCACCGCGTTCCAGATGCGCCCGACGTCCTCGCCCGTGTCGCCCGTGGCAAACATCTGCGGCTTGTTGAGGTTGAAGATCTCCTCGAACGACTTCCACTGGTCCCGGGACGGGAAGTTAGACGAAGGTCCCGAGTACGAGGTGAAGCCCATTTTGAAGATTGAGTTGGGGTTGACTGAGAGGGTAATGGGTGTGAAATTGATGTGTTGATGAGTTACTTGTTCTGTGAATTGACTGTGCTGTGATCTGGAGAATCAAGTGTCGTTCTGGACGGGAGTGTCTGCTTCTCTTATACCTCTCTCCGTGTGCTATTTTGAGTTTCCTGACTCCGCATGTTGAGCATCGCGACACCCAGCGGGGTGTGCCATCCAACATGGCATGACGCAGAGGTCGATTACTGATCTCCCAGGCACATGGCCCATTCAAACGGTGACGAGGCTGAGGTGATATTCGATCTTCGTATTGCGTTTGCTGCCTCATTGGAGAGTTGTTGGCCGTCTGACCTCAGCTAGGCGTCGTTCACGGGCTGCCTCTCACGCCAAGCGTCTCCCGTGGACACTTGGTGTTGAGAGGTTCGGCGTCGCTACGATTTTCCGACTAGGTCAGGCCGGCTATAAGCTGCACTTGCACTCACTGCACACCGTGAATGATACGTTTAGCCGAGTGGCGACAGTGGCGCCATCACAACGTGACTGCCGATGTCAGATCTAAGCATGTTCTGGGCATATTCAGCACAAGGCAGCTGTACGTCCTCCAACTGTGTCGTATATACCGCTGACTGATATTAGTCGAATCTAGTAAAGCATCACGTTGTCTTCTGAGCGGTGAGCCAACTAAAAGCGGAAGTCACAGCGAGTCTCCAATGCGAGTGCGCAATGTCAGCAGCCGCGACGCTCATTGGTAAGCTGTGTCAGTGTGGCGCAGAATCAACTGGCTGTTCAAAGTTGAGGTTTATTGCACCTTATTGGTTGGAGCTTAAGCTGCTTAAGCCTTCAGTTCACGTAGTAGTCTATGTAGCATTGCTGGCAATATGCGGTGCATGCATGTTATTGCGTGTCAGTCATTTCAGGGGTTCAGGGGCTCCATTGGTCACTTCCATCCTGGCTGTTCGGTACTCGGTGCCCAACTGCTGCTCCAATCGCCGCCCTCGCTCCAGCAAGAATATTGTCCCGCTGAACCCTTATTGGTCTTACTTGCCAATCCGTTTTCAATAAGGGGTCAAGCCCGTACAGTCACCGATCTTCCACAAGGTTGGGCACGACAGTACTCTACGTGCTTGTCAGTTGCTGGCACCTGTCTACCTCGTCGCCTGCGCGGCATCAATATTCTCCTTGAGATGGCTCAACACGCCAACATGCTGCAAGGCTAAAGACTGACCACTCAAATGCGCCTCTCACCTGCTTGTCCGCAGACAGCTAGTCAGCGAACATCTGGGCGTCCGCCACACCACCCTCGCCCAGCGTCTCGCCCAATTTGACCAACGTGTTCTCGTACACCCTCGCAACATCCATGTACAGCCGTTCCTCGTCTTCGTCCCACCCACCACCTCCGTCCGGACCCTCCGCACCACTCTCGCCCTCGTCAGCAGTCGTCCCCTCCTCCTCATCCCCGACCTCCTCCTCTACAATGCCTGCACCGCCACCCTTCCCCGAAACCTCGACCATCACGAACCGGGCCTGCTCAACCAGGCTCTTGCAGCGCACCATGTCGGTGCGGCTCATGCCCGCGCGCGCCAGGCCGTTCTCGAACCCGGGCAGCGGTTCGCGCGTGTCAATGTCCTCGCCCGCGAGCAGGCTGGCGAAGCAATGGTCGAGCTTGCGCAGGATGGGGAAGGTGGCGGCGGGTACGGGCGGGAAGCCGGCTACCCAGGTGTTGAACTCGCTCGCGATGTTGAGGAGGTAGGGGATCTGCAGGTTGGCTGTCCGCGGGTTTGTGTTAGTACGTGGGCAGGTTCAGGTTCCATCGAGTCGGGTGACACAACGGGAGAACGTAGATGAGAACGAACGTACGCGTGCCCGACAGCCACACGATATTAATCACCCCCTCCAGATCCTTGCACAGTTCCGTCATGGACCGATAGCCCTCGACCTCGTCGCTGCCCGGCGGCGCCTGGCCGGCCTTCTTGATGAAGCGGCGCGTCATGTGCATCAGGCGCTCCGATACAAAGTGCCGCACCTGGTCTTCTTTTGCCGAGCCCGGGCGCAATGCGTGCGCGCGCGGGTGTGGCAGCCCCGCGACGGAGCGGATGGTCGACGTCGTGCTGACTGCGCTGGGCGCCGGCGACGGCAGCGTGAAGCCGCCCGCGCCTGCGTAGGCCGGGTTCGGCGGCGTTTCAGCCATTTTCAGTGGGTATGATGAGTGGATTGGTCAAGTGTTCATATGGACATTGCATTGTCGTGTGTTTGAGTGAGTCGGGGTGACAGCTGTTGCGAGGCGGAGGCAGCAGTGAAGCACTGAGGTGGGCAAACAGTGGGGTGATGAGCGAGCGACACGCCAAGCCGTGGCTTATCGATAAGAGCTGGACAGTGTGACAGTGAGCGCCCGTGTCATTGCTTGGCGGCACAAGCGTTCTGTCGCCCAGAAATTTTGGCTTGCCAAAAGCGCATCGCGAAAGACGTCAGCAGCTTCCTGGTCTCCAGCGTCCCCATCGCAAACCTCAAGCAGCCACATTCCAAGATCGAACGCAATGGCTCCCAAGCGCCTTGGCGGCTCGCGCCGCTCCCACAACCCCATTACCGGCGCCTACAACGCTTTCTTCGTTTCCGAGAACGCCCCCATCGTGCGGAGCGTCGCCATCTTCGGTGTACGTTGACGTCGACCACCACGGTACAGACTTGCGCATCCGTCGTTTGCTAACTGTGAGATAGGCCGTCGTCACGTTCCTTGCCAGCGGCTGGGCTGGCGCCATTCTCAGGTTTGTGTCCAATGTCCTGCGCTCCCCTCCGCCTACTGACGATTTCTGCCAGCCCGGAGTAACCGATTCCACCGAGCGAGTTGCGACAGCCGAGCAGCGAGGGGAGGAGACGACACTGGATGAGAACTGTACGTTGATGTGGGAGAGCATTGTACGATATGGGTTTGAAGGACGGGCCGCTCAGAGATCTGGCTTCGAGCGGTGGCCATGTGCGGCGTGAGGCGGGTGCAATCATATTGCTGATACGATGACCGATCCATCGTTTCCCAGCTCCGAGTGGACGTTTTGCGACCGACAATCCATGTCGAGATGCCAAGGCGGTCGCAGAGGCCGCTGCGATTACTTTCCATCGTTGAAGGATATTCGGCCGAGGACGCACGCTTGAGCCGTGGACTTTGGTGAATGGCGGAAGACTGCGGATGCCGTCTTATGGAATATTGGAATTCAACAGAATTACCCTGGCATATCTATCTTCACCCATCAGCACGCATATACAACGGATATTCTCGACCTGCACCACCTTCACTCCCGAGTTGCAGCAATTACAGCGCCTTTTGCGCGTTCTCGAGCCACCCTACATCGGGCTGTTCATGATCCGGTCATTTCTTTGTTGCACCTCGCCATCCCTTCACCACTGACTCTTCATCGGCCTTCTCAGACAATAGAGGCTGCTGGGGACAAGCCGCGATAGACACCTATTGTTCACCCATCTCCAGAACAACAGCCTTATCCTGCAGACCCTTCAAAACACATATAACCACCAACACCACCACGTTGTACAACATCGACCACACTTTCAACTAACCAACCGCTGTTTCAGAAGCAAGCATCTGGGCCACTGACACTCTCAAACCAAATACACCACCCACTAACCAACCCTTCCCAACCCAACAGCAAAATGCCCTCCCACTCAAACAACGAACCCTCCCCCAGCTTCCAAACCCCCTCCTCAATTTACTCACAACCCACACACAGCGCCTCCTCCGTCCCTGTGTCCCAACTCTCCAAGACATACACGAACACCACTAACCCACCCCCACCCCACCGCCCCAACTCCTCCGCCTTCTTCCACCCGCTAGCACACCCCCACCCCTCCGCCTTCCACGGCTACGCCTCCCACCCGGAGGCGCCGCACCCCGACGAAGACGGCGGCGCGTTCGATGGCAGCGAGACCAGCCCGATGAACTACAAGCGCAGCAAGAAGAGCAAAAGCAGCGGTTCGTCGAGGTCGACTTCCTCGTCGGTGAGGACAGACTGTATCAAGTTTGATCCTGCCGCGCTGTCGACGAGGGCGAAATTGGGGCTGTGGCTGATGGGGACGACGCCGGAGAAGATGGCGAAGGCGGCGGAGCAAGGGAGGAGGAGGAGGGGGCGGGCGAGGGGGGAGAGGAGAGAACGACGGAGGAGGGAGAGGGAGGCGGGTGGGCATCATGGTCATGGCCATTGCCATGACCATCATGATGATGATGGTCTTGAGGATGGTGAGGGTGAGGGTGGAGATGCGGTGCATGGAGAGGGGGAGGTCGGGGGTGTACATTATTAGGTGTGATCACCCACCCACCTACCCACCTACTCACTCACGTCCTACCATTTCCTTTGCCAAGTAAGTTGTTGAGGGGTCGAGTTCGGAGTAACTCTCCGTGCTGGTTTAGCATCATTCCGTATCTTAACACAGACAGGCAAAATAGATTGCTCTCACTGTCGTATTTTATCTCTGCTTTTTATTCGCGAATCGCTCTGTGTGACTCTCTATGCATGGATGGTAGACATCCAACTCTGATGCCCAAGATCTCTCCAAGACATGAAGTGGAGAGTAAGCCTTCCTCCATCTACGACGCTCTACTCCAAACTTCCTGGACGTCTTTCCTCGCTCAAATCCCCACCACCGCGGCCTCTGACCCTTTGGCTGCTTGCCCCTAGTAATTACAAATCCCCCCCACCTCATCATCCATAGTCCACGTCCCCGCCAGCCCCTTAACCTCCACCTCCTCCGTCGGCGCCTGGACCTGCAGACCAGCTCCTTCGTCGGCCTTACCAGCAAAGAAGTCGCCCTGGCCCTCCGTCTTAACGACACGACTCATGAACCTCCTCGTCCACTCCTCGACCGCCGGCTCACCCGTCTCGTCCCGCGCCTGCTTCAGGAAGGAAATTAGCGCCGTGCCGCCGGTCCCCTTCAGATTCGCGCCCTTCTTCTCCCCATCCTGCTGCTGCTGAGCATGCGCATCAAACGCCATTCCCTGCGGCCGCCGCTGGCGCGACGCAGTCGCCAAATTGACCGGCCGATTCCGCACTGCCTCAGGAGACCGGCTGCGGGCGCGCACCTCGCGGCTGGGCGCGACGATGTAGCGCGCGACGATGGCGATGTGGCGGTCGCGCAGGGCGCGCAGCATGGCGAGGCAGGCGTCGTAGGCGACGCACAGCGCGCGGTCGTCGTCGCGGTGCCGCTCGACGTAGTCGCGGATGTTGGCGACGGCCTGCACGTCGTTGAGGAAGCGCGCGTGCGGGCCCGGCATGTACCGGCGCATCTCCATGATGAAGTTGTGCTTGGGCGGCGGGGCGCGGCCGCGGTCGGGGGTAGAGGAGTCCGTTGACTGCGGGGCGGGGGGCGCTTTGTCGCCCGTCGGGCGGTGCTCGATGCCGAGCACAATGTCAAAGAACTGGATCAGGCTGCTCTGCGCGTTGCTGCCGCCGGCGTACTGGCGGTAGGTCTCGGTGCCGGAGCCGTCCTCGTACAGCACGCCGCGCGGCAGGCCCGCGTCGGCCATGTTCTTGCTGCCTGCGAGAAAGGGCCGGATGCGGTGGTAGAAAATGTGCGGGTCGCAGCTCTCATGTATGCGCTGCAGCAGCGTGGTCAAATCGTCCAGGCGCTCGGCGAAGGCGTGCAGGCAGCGGGCGACGGTCGGCGCGTCGTCCTCACGCGCTGCGGCAATGGCCGTGAGCATCAGGGGGATGATGGGCGCGCCGCGGGCCTCCATGGCCACCGACACCAAGTAGAACCACGACTCGTCGATGCAGCCGGTGAAGGTGGTGAGCGTGGCCAGGTTCTCCAGGTTGTCGACGCTCTCGTCCATGAAGAGCGGCTTGAAGTTCCACAGGCACACGGCCGCGTAGGTGGCGACGGGCGGCACCTCGAGGTGGGCCGAGATCTTCAGCAGCGGCACCGAGATGGCAGGCGGCAGGCGCTCGCTGGGGCTGTCACCGCCCCAGATGTAGGCGTGGGCCATGAAGCAGAGCAGCATGTAGGCTCGGCGCCATTCCGCGTCGTGTTCCAGACCGATGGTGGAGAGCACAGGGAGTCGGTCGACGACTCCGCGCAGCCGCTGGCTGAGGACGAGGCCCTGTAGGTTCGCCACGATGGCCTCCCACTTGTTGTAGTAGGGGTCGGGCAGCCGTGTCAGCGGCAGCACGTCCGGCAGGAAGCCGTGGGTTGGAGAAATTCCATAGTCAGCGAGGACCGGGATCGGCGGCAGCATGCTTGTGGTGGGAGCAAAAGACTGCAATGTGGGGGGTGTTGATGTTCTGTTTCACAACCAAGATGGTTGTCAATTGGCCAATGGAGGTGATGCAAACCGGCTGCTGAGGTTGCAAAGTTAAACAAAGTCCTGACGCAAGGAGTATACAGAATAAACTCTGTAATACTCCTCAGCCGTGCGAGAACCTGGTTGTGGTGTAAGCATGTAGTAGAGGTCAAGTAGAATATTGTGAAGAGGAAGAAAATTCAGTAGAAGAGAAGTTTTGGCAAGGAGACCAGTTGATGAGTCGACAGTTCCTGCAACCAAATAAATGGTTGCAACAATTCTCGGGAGGGGCGGCGGGTCTTTGTAATCCGCATCATCGGACGACCACAGAGTTCGCCCCTTTCTCTCTTCCCTTGACGCTAAAGCCAGCTGACTTGCAGCGGCATCGCTTTCTCGCTTTCTCGAAGCAGTCTAAAGTTGGCCGTTTGAATCGCGGAGGGGTGGAGAACGGGCAGCCATTACAGGCACAGAGAGAGCTCCTGTTGGCCTGTTGCCACGGCCTTTGGTCCTCTCTGTGCCTGCTGGGTCCGACAGCGGCAACGCTTGTTGCCGTCGTTTCCGTCAGCATCCGACACTCGACGGGACAGACAGACTTGGGGGGATGCTGCGGGATTTTGCGGGCTGTTGCCCCTCCTCAAGTTAACATGACAGCAGACTGCTCTTGGCAGCGTGGGACACTGGGACCGGTTGCATGCGGCGGCACTGAACATCATGTGGCGTTCAATTTGTGTGTCGAGGTTCGAAGTGTTTCAATGTGGACCCTGACCGTGGGGCGCGAGATCGGGTATGGCGAGCCCATCAGTCCGTGCGCTGCAGGCAAGCTGCATGGTGGATCACGTAAGGGAGGAAGGAGCTTGGGCCATCACCCCGCCGGGACAGGGCCAAAGACAGCGCTCGTCATGGCGCGCCAAGGCACGCGAATGCAGGAGCTTGGCACCTTCACCCCTCAACCAACCTGGAACTGCCACTCGGCGGCATGGGCAGGAAATACCTGGAGCAAACAGCTTCCCGGCCATGCAACGCCCACCAACATCATGGTGGTCCAACAGCATGTGCTCAACTGGCTGTACAGCGTCCTGACAAGTGTGCGCCGCGCACCCAAAACCACTCAAACTGCTGGCACACCGCTGACCACTCCCGCGCAGGAATATCACGATGTCAACCGCACCTACAACGACGTCGCCCAGGCGCTGTCGCAGTATCCCTCGCTATCGCCACGGACTGATGTGCACAGTAGGCGGTCTCCTTGCCTGGCATTGCTTTGAGCACTGCTGACACATGCGTCGCAGCCTTTCCGAATGGCGCCTCCGCCCTGCTTCTCCACCTGTCGGGCACGATACCGGTCCTGTTCCGCGGCGCGACCTACCGCTTTCCCATCTCGATATGGGTGCCCCACGCCTACCCACGGGAGCCGCCGCTCGTCTACGTGACCCCGACCGAGACCATGGTGGTGCGCCCGGGGCAGCACGTCGATCCGCAGGGCCAGGTCTACCATCCGTACCTGGTGGGATGGTCGACCTTTTGGGATGTAGGCTGGACCAATGTGCCGAACAAAGAGATCGGGGTCAAGGCTGATCATACTTAGAAATCCTCCATTCTCGACTTCCTCGCGATATTGCAGGATATCTTTGCCAAGGAACCTCCTGTCGTCGCCCGTCAGCAGCCGCAGCCACCTCCACCCCAACACGCTGCTACTCCTCCGCCTGTGCCGCCGCTGCCCCCAGACCTCGCTCCGAGGCCAGCCAGTCGTGTTCAATCCGTTGCTCTCGAAGCATCGGGACCACCACCGCCACCGCCGAAACCAGTGACGCAAGTCCAGCACCCAACGCGGCCCTCTCCGGCACCGTCTCACCCCGCCGGCCCGGGCGTGCCCCCGCCTCCGCCGAAGATTGGGCGGCCTACAAGCCAGTATTCGGCCAACGGACCACCGATACTCCAGCAACAGCCTGTCAACACCGGCCCCTCACGTTACGAATCCGCGCCGCCATTACCACCCCAGGCGCTGCCGACCCCACCCGAACTCAGACAGCCGCCGTTGCCCCCAGCAGTTCAGCATGCACCTCCCCCGCAGAACCCTCAGTATCAGGGGTCCCCTCCCATTGTGGGTTTTCCGCCCGGTCCTCCACCAGGCTCCTTCCCTCCCACCGATCCACGTCGCATATCTGCATTCCCCCCCGGCGGCCAACCCTACAACACCCCTCCCCTACCCGCTTGGCAGCAACAACAACAACAACAACAACAACAACAACAACAGCACCAGCCCCCACCCCCCGCCCGGCAGCAACCCACCCCAAAACCCCCACCCCCTCCCGACCTCATGGACGACGACGACCTATCCCTCACCATCCCCTCCGCCTCCTCCGCCATCCCCCCACCCCCCATCCCACCCAACCCAGAGAAAGACCTCCTCCTGCACCGCCTCGCCCAAACCCTGCACGCCCACCGCCAAGCCTCCCGCGCGCAGAACGAAGCCTCCCTCCGCGGCCTGCACGCCCAGCGCGCCGCCCTACTCACTGCACACTCAACCTTGCAATCCGAGTCCGCCCAACTGGCACAACTCACCGCGTTACTCAACTCCAACACAGCTATCCTGCAGGACTCGCTGCGCAAAGCGGACGCCGTCATCGAGGCGTCCGCGAGCCATTCCCGCCCGGATGTGGATGAGCTGCTGGTTGCGCCGACGGTGGTGGGCAATCAGCTGTATGAGCTGGTCGCGGAGGAGAGGGCGCTGGCGGACGCGGTGTTTGTGCTCGGGCGGGCGCTGGAGAGGGGGAGGGTCGCGCCGCAGGTTTTTGCAAGGTTGGTGCGGGGGTTGAGTAGGGAGTGGTTTCTGAAGAAGGCGCTTGTTAGGAAGATTGGAAGGGGGGCCGGGTTGGTGGGGGCGGGGTGAGGTTGTGAAAGGGGTAAGCGGAGGATTGGGGGTGGGAGGAGGGGGTGAGGAGGTGATGGGTTGGTGTGTGTTGTTCTCTGTGAGATGAGGATGATGGAATGTCTTTATGTCGTGGCTGGTGTTTGTTGCCGAAATAGACGGGGATTCTTTCTGAGGTGTTGCTGGCTGCGGAAGCGGAGGTAGACTGGAATGTGACTCAGATGGGCCATGGTCATGCCCAGTCTCGGCCAACAAGATCCATATCGAGCGAATGTTGTCACGCACCGTGGCCTTACTATATGTTCTACATACGACACCTGCAGGGCCTTGGTTCTGGCCCATGCCTGGTCAAGGGGTCAGACAAGCAAAATAACGGGCACAGTGAGCCCTGTCCAGATGGGTGCAGAGTGAAGGGTGTCATTTCATCCGTTGGACTGACTCTCGCCGTCTCAGAAAAATCGATCCATGAACCTCCGGAGTTCCTGTTTTGAACGAAACCCCTGATGTCCAGTCACCCCTGAACAGTTCCCTCCCCCCCCTTCCCCCCCCCCAAAAAAAAACCCACTACCACCAAATGTGTTCGACACAGCAGCCATCGGGAGCGCTGTCTTCGAACGTTGTGCCGCGACGGCGGAAATATAGCCACTCTCACTCTCATTGGCGCTTACCGACTCTGCCATCACCGCGATTCCCTAGTGCGCGCTTGCTGCTTCAGACTTTCCACGTCTTATGCAACCGGCCCATGCAGTAAGTTGAGGCGGCCAGAAATCCAGTACCAACCAGGCAGCTGACAGCCGCAAAGAGTTGCAGCCCCGAGTAGTCGGTGTCGCCTTGGCGGTTCAGAATGGCACCCATGATTGGCAGGCCAGTTAAGGAACTTGTCAGCTTGTCAGATAGCGGCCCCTGAGGGGATTGATAGGTGGATCTTGGTAACAGACAGAAGGAAAGGCGCAGGGAGGCAGAGCCACTGACCTCAGAGCAACCACCATCTGGAATGTGCCGAACCGCTGGCCCAGGGTGTCTAGGCTGCCCGACTTGGCGGCACAGGGCATCAGCAAGCAGACGAAGGCGCCGCTGACAAAGCCGTACACGAGCGTGAAGACAATGATGCCGGCATGCGACGAAGCGGGATGGTAGCTGAAGGGCAGCCACAGGGCCAGGATAGAGGCGCCCGTCAGCAGGGCACACGCGCTCAGCACGTTGAAGTGGCCGATGCGGTCGGCCAGGTGCGGAGGCAGGATGCGGCCTGGGATCGAGGTCGCGCTGTAAGTGTTGACTGGTTAGCCCATCTTGTGTCCATCATGTCAAGCCTTCTGACCGCCGAGCTCGGGGATAGCACCGCAAAGACGTACTTGATGATGGAAATAAGGTACAGCGCCAGAGCAGGCGAGAAGTCTTGGCTGAGGGCCATGCTCGAGATGAAGTCGAAGGGCGCCCACAGACCCCACATGACGAAGAAAGAGCCAAACGTATAGAATGCGAACTGCTTCTCCCTGAATAGAGCAACATCAAACCACTTGACATCGCGGTCCCACTTCCTGCGCGGCAGCCGTGGTCTCACAGCAAAGCATGACGCAGCAAGCAGCACCCCAATCAGCAGCGCCGCATACCGCACAGCCGCCTCGAAGCCGACACGCTGCGCCGCCCGATCTAGCAAGACCGGAAACACAACACCGCCAAGGCTGCTGCCAGTACTCGCAATGCCCGTGGCCAGGCCGCGGCGTCGGACAAACCACTGGCCGACGCACACCACGGCGGCCGTGAAGACGCCGCCGGACCCGATGCCAAACCCGAGACCCTGCGCCAGGAAGATCTGGTAGTAGCGGTCGGCCAGGCTGGCCATGCACAGCGAGAAGACGCACAGCAGGGCGCACGGGTACAGCACCGGCGCCGGGCCGTACGTGTCGATCAGCCGGCCGAAGAGCGGGCCGGGCGCCCACATGAGAGCGAGCTGCGCGGCGAAGATCCAGGCGATGTTTGAGGGGGTGTAGTCGCGGAGGGTGGTTTGTTGGTAGGTTGCTTGGAAGACGCCGATTCTGCATCATGTTCAGCTTTCGCCGCACCCTGCTCGCATGTGTTCTGGTTGAGTTGGTGGCACACCCACGCATTCAAGAAGCCAAAGCTACAGAAGAGGCAGACGGTGGCGCCGGCTACGCAGAGCCAGCCCTGAAAGCCCTCTTCCGGTGGTAGCTCTGGCCCGCTCGGGGTTGCCTCCGGCGCCTTCTTTGACTCGGCCTCGGGCTGTTCGCTCATTGCGGCTTCGGCGGGGACTTCAGGGGATACTAGATATACTGGATATAAAATGCCGCAAGCCGTAGGCTGGGGAGTGTCGTCAAATGTTGGCGATCTTGACGCCTATTCCTCCCGACGATGGACAGGATGGGATGCAGTGACCAGCGGTCTTTCAAGAACTTATCTCTTCCCACCTTTATTAGATTTGACCCGCGACCAGTTAGTTCTGCCTGACGTTGCAAGCTTATATATTTGAAGAGATGCATGTACTTACATTAGGGGGGGCGGATGGGCAACAACTAGCGGCGGCCGACAGAGGAAACCCGCCAAGCCGCAATATTCCGACTCTATGTAACTAGAGTGTCAATCACTAACAACTACCGCCTAGCAGAATGTTGTACTCCGACATTTTTCGCATCGGGATGTGGATGGCGTTGTTAGGTAGTGAGCAGCTTGTGCTTCTAAATGAGGGCAGTTTGCAGCTTTTGGCTCTGTCCAATCGACACAGTCAGGTCATGTTCATGTTAGACGGGGATCACGTAACCGACGGATCGGCCGTCAGGCAGCCGACATGGCGGCCGCCTTTCCGCCGCCCTTCCCATTTTCACCTTCTCGGCTCATGCCTCTCCGAGCCCACACCTTCTTGTCACAACTCGAAGAATGTTAGCTCTTGCCATTGAGGCATATTTGACTGCTCTCCAACAACTCTAGCCGCCACCCGATTCCGCCCCCCCCCCCCCCCTCCCTTCTCCCCGTCCCAAATGGCGGCCGCCAGAGCCGCCCTCGTCTGCCTCGCCTGCAAGACACGGAAGAAGAAGTGCGACAAGGCCCTTCCCTCCTGCAGCTATTGTACTAGGTAAACCCCTGCTGCGTCGATGGGGACCGACATCGTGCTTTGAGGTGACAAGGTCTGCAGTAAACGGACACGCTGTACTTACGCCCCCTCCCCGCCAACACCAGCGGCGACGGAGGTCGGGGCCACAAGCCCAAGCACACCCACAACCACAATCACAGGTGAAAGCACTCTCGCTCGCCATGTGTCCGTCCTACGCGGTACGCCCTCGAGGGCGGCCGGTGTGCACTATGCGTTGAACATCATCCCGGCGGAGCCGTCGGCGGCCGCAGCGAGCCTCTATCTCGAAGCAAACCGCCTGATCCGCGCAACCGGCCGGTTCCCCGACGAAGTATACAGCCGCTACCGCCGCGGCATCCATCGCCACCTACCTATCATTTGCTTCGAGACCTTCAACGACAGTCTCTTCACCCTGGCAACCGCTCCGCCGGCCGACTTCTCTGTCCTGCTGGTGAGTCTCTGCCTGATCACCTACCACCCCGAGGAGCCGGCCCCAGATTCTTCAACGAGCACTATCACTCGTCGAGCAAACCTTGATCGAACCACACTCCATCTCGCTGCCCGGTCCCTTTTTGCCCAGGTCCAATTGGTGTCATCCCAGCCCTCGGTCCATCTCATCCAAGCGGGCCTGCTCCTGGCCGTGTACGAATATGCCCGCGGCCAGCCTGACGACGCCTTTGCTTCCATCACTGGGTGCGCGCGCATGGCCTATGCCGCCGGGATCTGGCGTGGCGTTTCCCCCCCGCTTGCCACCCCTGAGACTTTGCCAGGGGGTTCGGCGGCGTCGTCGTACCTACAGGCTGAGGAAGCAGCCAACGCGTGGTGGGGACTCATCATCTGCGAACGGTAAATCTAAACGTCTCTTCGGCGCCTTTCTCGTTCTTACTGACCGTGACAGCGCCATCTTCTGCGAAGTGACGGTCTCCGAACAACCGCTGCTCACCGTCGTTCCCAGCGCAGAGGCGCGTCTCCCCAGCGAGCCCGAGGCGTTGTCGGCTGAAGCTACCAACGCTCCAGAACTCAGTGTGAGATCGAATATCACCGCCTCTGCTCTAACGTCGGAAGAGGTTGGCGGGTATGGTCGAGCCGCCCAAGCCGCTCTCCTGCTGGACCAGGTCCTGCGGAGTTTCCAAACATCACACCTCGACGACCGGCTGGTCCAACTCGACGGGCTGGATACCGCCCTCCAGACCTTCTTAACCGTGGTTATGCAGCAGTCCCACGGCAACCCGGGCTCATCCTTTTGTGGCGCAATAGCGCTGGCTATCAGGTCAGCTCTGCAGCCAACTTTCGTTCAATGATTGGGGGATTTACCTTCGTGCTGACCACTTAGTTTGAACAAGCACAGAGCCCTGTTCACGCTTCACCAGCACATCCTCGACCAAGCCGCACAACCAGTAACCGCCAAGTTCAAGCCACTCGATGAATGGAGGAGTGGCTCGCAAGCGGCGCTGGATACCATCACCAAGATGGTTGTCGACATCTCCGACTCCCACAACAACATGTCGGCGGATGAGCTGGAGTTGCTCCCGCCCAGCTTTTCCTACGCCATTCTCTCGGCACTGCGGCACATTGAGATCAAGAAGCCGGTTGCGGATCCTTGGCTACAGGAGGCGGAGGAGCGGCTTCGGGCGGCACTATGGCGATTTGATCGCTGTTGGGGAGTGGGTGGTAGGCGGATTTGAGACGGCGACATACAGCTGCCTAGACGGGATCTGGATTGGCTACTGAGATAGAGGTAATTATATGGTGACATGAAAACCGCATCTCGGTGACTGAGCTCTCGCATCGCTGGCTCTTCCCCTCCACTAACACTTCCAACAGCCGCAATACGGACAGCCTTGTTGTGACATCTAATTCTACTAGTCTTTCAATCTCTGGTTGGCCTTCAGTGGCCAAGCGCATGAAACCCCCTCCCCTCTGAAGAAAAGCTCAACGTCCGTGCTCCGCCTTTGATTCGCCGTCCAAGATCCAGCGCCGCTGCTGTTGCCCGCCCGCTCCACCTCCTGGTTGGATTTGTGTGACGAATCTCGGGCCCCTAGGGTTCTGAAAGGGACTCCTAGAAGTATACTCTGGGTCGAGCCTAAGGTTCGGTGAAGCCAAAGGGTTTACAACAAAGGTTTTGTCTCAACAGTAGGTCTAGCGAACTGATTGTATTGCTTACTGAGGAAGCTACAGTGTGCCTATAGGCGTAGAGATCGTGGTCTTAAATACATGCTTCCTCCTGTCGCTCACCTTTGCTCACTCGTGAGCGGTGGTGATCGCGCTCACTCGCTCACTCCAGTGAGCGGGTGAGCGGTTATGCCCCTAGCCGGCGCCTCTGGCGCGGCTGTGCGTAATGATTAGCTATGGGCGTTCCCGAGGGTGCCCTACTAGGCCCCTCGTTGGGTTAAATCGTAATACGATGTCCCCTCCCTAATGTCTTTTGTCTTCGAAAGACGTAGTAAGGTTCAAATAGCGCTAACGCTCCGTTCTGCGGTTTGTAGTGCCTTTCCTTCGTTGTATGCCGTCTAGCGGTAAGACTAATAATATATCTAGTCGTATAAAGAAAACAAGTTACGCCTATAACTCGATAGCCGAATGTTATGCCCTTGCTAACGAGATCGACGCTATAGGTACTAAAGTCGAGATGCCTTATACCCGTTGTTTCGAAGCTACGCCACGTCCCAAATGCATTATAGCCGAGGGCTTGTCCTGCTACTCGCGATATATAAGGTTAGAGCGGTCCTATAATAGTTCGAGTATAGCAATGTAGAGTATATTATAGCTATTCCTTATTAGTTATATAGTTACTAATAATATAGTAGTAACGAAAAATATAGTAGAGCGAAAACGAATAGACTTCGAAATTACTAAGATTAAGGACTAGCTTGCTATATTATTATCCTGTTTAAACTATATTCGATACTAGTAGTAATATGCTAATGAGCGAGGTATAGCATTGCTCTATTAGGGTATAGAGGCTCTAGATAAGGAGGATAGGGTAGTTCTAATGTTAGACGAGCAACGCCTAGTTAGATAGGTATAGTCCCTTAGTGCTTAAGGTATAGTAGACTAGGAGATAATTAGGGCGGTACTATATAGTTTGGGTAGTGCTAATTCTCTCTCTAATTTCTAGCTTATAGAGGTATTTAGATAAGTTCCTTCTATCTTGGTTTCTAGCGAGATCTAGTAGTATAGTAGTAGTATACTTATTCTTTAGAATAAGGGGTTGTAGGTTCGATCCCTATCTAGGTTGCTAAGGGCTGTATCTAGGTTTATTATACCTTTAGCTAGAGATATAATAAAGCTAGATATAGCTCCCTTTTTTTTTTTTTTTCTTATACTAACCCTTCCTTCTCTAGTTCTACTTCTACTAAGCCTAGGCTTTCTTTATTAGCACTAGCACCTATAGTTAGTTAGAATTCTATTAGTAGAAGTTCTAAAGTTTCTTAAAGTAGTAGAGGTTTATAGCTAGTTCCTAAGAGTTGTCTTCTAGGCTAAAGTCTAGCTATTTAACTAGGTAGTCTAACTATCTATTATTATTAATATATAAATCGAGGATTTCTTTAATATTCTATTTCTCTTCTTCGTCTTTTACCTTAACTATAGTATCTAGTCGTGCTTTCTTAGGTGCTAGCTCTAGAAGCGAGATATAGAAAACATTAGTTCTAATTTGTATTATTGTTAGGATTGCGAGTCAATAGTTGTTATCCAAGATTTTCTTGTCGATCTTAAATGGTTTAACTTTATAAAAGTTAAGCTTCCTACTTAGTCGTTTCGTTTAGAGGTTGCGTAAGATAAGGTAGACTATATCCCCCCCCTTTAAGCGAGGACCTTCGAGCCTTTTCTAGTTATAGAACTTCTTTATTTAGGTTTATACAAACTTAAGTTTCTACTTAAGCATCTAGTATAGTATATATATCTATTTAGCTTTGACTACTACCTATAGAACTTTAATGTCTAGTCCCTAGTGTAAGTCCGCTTTGTATTTAAAGTTTGTAAAGAATAGTATAACTTTCGTGGTTTTCATTAGTGTTATATTGTATGCGAGCTATACTAATAGTAGTAGCGTAACCTAGTTGTCCTACTAGAAGTTAATATACAACTATAAATACTACTTAATAATTTAGTTAAGCTGTTCCGTCTATTCGTCTATTTATAGGTAGTATATAGTAGATAGTTTGCTCTTTATTCCTAGGTATATTATAAGTGCCTGCTAGAACTTAGAGGCGAACTTAGTATCTCGATCTATAATCTATTCTTCTAGCTATCTATATACTAAAGCGATATACCTAAAGACTATATCTATAAGTTGTTCTACTATCTAGGTTTCTATATAGGGAATGAAGTATATCTATTTGATTAATCTTTCGATAACTATAAGGATCTCGTTATATTTGATTCCTATTGCAGGGTCCTTAGAGGTTGGTAGCTTGGTGATGAAGTCCATTGTTACTAAGCTCTATAGTACCTTTATAACTAGCAGAGGCTATAGAAGTCCGTATAGCTTATAGCGTGCTAACTTGCTTTAGTTATAGAGGTTGCATTCTTTTACTACTTTCTTAACCTTCCCTCTTAGTCCTAGGAAGTTGTAGTGCTAGTATATCCTAGCTATCGTTTTAGCAATCCTAGGATATTCCAAGAGTTTCGATCTATAGACTTCCTTAATAAGTTCCTATTGTCTATATTCCTAGATATAGGCTTTTCCCCTATACTAAAGGTGTTTATAGACCTTGTAAACCCCCTTGTCCTATAGCTCGTTAAGCTACTTTATATTCATTGAGATATAGTCGATATATATATAGTACTTGTCTAGCGAGCATTATTCCTTAAAGATCGCGCTACATTTATACTATTAAAGGTACTTTAGTATACTGTCTTCCTACTCCTAGAACAATAGTAGCGAGACGTTTTTAAACTTCTCGAAGTGGTTAGGCCTCTAGCTAAGCGCGTCTGCCCTAGCGTTCTTGATGCCTCTAATATACTAGATTTTAAATTAGAACGATACAAGGTACTTATACTAGCGCGTTAGTTGCCTATTTAGTTTCTTTATTATTATAAAATACTAAAGGTTCTTATAATTAGTCTAGACCTTAACTTTATAGTTTATACTACTAAAGTAGGGTACCTATTCCTTGAATACTATAACGATAGCGAGTAACTCCTTATTGTAGATCGGGTATCCAAGCTATTCCTTTATAAACTTCTTCGAGAAGAATGCAATAGAATAGAGTTTCCTATTCTCGTCCCTCTATCTAAGCACTCCTCTATATGTGTAGTCTAATATGTTGGTTTCTACCTTGTATTCTTTTTCTAGGTTAGAGAGCCGTAGTACTGGATCGTCGACTATAAGGTCCTTGATCCGTTAGAACGCTTTTTACTTCTCTTCCTTCTACTAGAATTCTATATCTTTCTTTGTTAAGTTGTGTAGCAGTCTTGCAATGTTGCTAAATCCCTTAACGAACATCTAGTAGAAGTTGATGAATCCTGTAAATCCGCAGACTTCTATAGTATTTGTTGGCGTAGGCTAGTTCCTAACTACCTCGATTTTCGCTAGTTCTATCCTGATTGTTCCTAGCGATATTTTATAGCCGAGGAAGACCGTTTTCTAGATGTAGAACTTGCTCTTGTCCTTGTTGACCGAGAGCTTCTACGTGTATAGCGCGTTGAGTATAGCTTTTATATACTACTAGTGCTCTTCCATTGTTTTCGAGAAAATAAAGATGTTATTAAGGTAATAGACTGCAAATCTATTGAGGAACGGTTGGATAGCGTGATCAACTGTAGCCTGGAAGGTTGCTAGTGCGTTGGTGAGCCTAAAGGGCATAACTAGGTATTCATAGTGGCTATATAGTATACGAAAAGCCGTCTTCTATTCGTCTCTCTCCTTAATGTGTATATAGGCGTAAGCGGTTGGAAGATCTAGACGAGTGAAGTATTATATGCTATATAGCTAATCCCTAAGTCGCGAAATCAAGGGTAGCGAATAGCGGTTCTTCACCGTCTAATCGTTCAACTATTAGTAGTCTATATACAATTGGAGCTTGCTATCTTTCTTAGGCACGAATAGTATTAGGTATCCTATAAGTAACTACGATAGTCTAATGTATTTAATTTAAAGGTTTTCCTTAAGGTATTTCTTTAGTTTCTTGTTCTATAAATCGTTAGTGTAGTATACCTTAAAGAACTTTAACTAGGCTCCTTCTTTAAGCTTGATTTTATAGTCCTATAGACTATACTAGGGTAGTCTAGTAAGGTATTTCGCTTTAAACGCTAGGTATCTCTAGTAGTTATCTAGGATCTATCCTTTTATATCGTTGGGTTGTTCTATACTTATATAGTACGCGAATTTATCGTTAGTTATAATGCTAGCTACTTCTTTCTAGGTAATCTATTCTAGGATTTTAGGTTTTCCCTACCTGTTAATCGAGATTGTAGCGACCTTCCTATTGTTTAGTGCTCGTTGGTTTTTATATTGTTAACTACTGCCTCTTCCTAAGTCTATAGCGCGCTGCTTATTGCTATCCGTCTTATATAGTGGATCCTTAGAGGCTACTTATTGTAGTAGGCTATCTCGCTATAATCCTTTATCTATGCTTATCTCGCTAGTTAGATACTTCTCTTTATAAGGTTATAGGTGGCTACCTCCCTTCTAACGGATATCTAGGTTGTAGTCTTTATACTAAGTATCTTCTAGTATTATATTATACTCGTTGTTTATATTTATAATATCGAAGATAACCTTCGTTGTTTTTCTAGCAATTGTAATGTCTAGAGGCTTAGTTTCCTTAAGAATTAACCTCTTGCCGAATAGTCCTCTAACAATGCTAGATTCGTCTTTATCTTTCTAGGGTATCTAGTATTGGTTAACAATATTAGGTATAACGAGTATACTCTAAAATGCTCCGTCTATTAATGCTATTACTTCGTTTCCTTTCTATTTAGTAGCGATATAGAGCCTTCTATTGCTCCCTCGCCTTATTATAGTTGCAACGTCCTTTGTACTAATTAGGAGTTCATTGTAGGCCTTCCGCCTAGCTAAGCTCTTCCTACGCTCGCTGGCCTGTACTATAGCGAGTCTTAGTAGTGCGCGGGCCTAGCGGAGGGCCTATTGTCGTTTCTTAACTCCTGCTTGGTTGGTCTAGCGGGGGTTATAGTTCTAGGCGTTCAAACCTAGGTTACTCCCGTGCCTCCTCTATATATCTATTGGAGTTTTATATATATATAGGGGATATAGTCTTTTAAGGGGCAGGTAACTTCCTTCTCTATATATCCTTGTAGCTACGCGCGTTGGGGTATAAATTAAAGGTAGTTGTTGCTTAACGTTTTGCCCTTCTATAGTAGTACGTTAATTGCGAATCCTATATCCTACATCTATATCTAGGCTAGGACTTTCCTATCTACCCCCTTCTGCTATACTAGCTAGAAGTCGGCTTTGATCTTTATATAGAAGTGATATCTATAGTAGTGCGTAAAGCACTAGAACTATAGGATATTAATGTGGTCTATCTATACTAAGTGCAATTTTGCGTTGTCGCTATCTTTATAGAGGTAAGGTGTCCCGAGTCCTTATACTCTAACTTGTTTGGTATCGAGGCTATAGACTATATATAGTTAGCGTACCTAGTATTCCTCTTAGGTATAAGCCGTCCGTCCTGCGAGACCTTAGATATAGTCTTGGTACTCCATCTTAGAGTCTCGTTCTTTTTTGTCTTAGCTTACCCCGATATACATTGTATTAGGGTCCTCCGATAGTCTATCCTAAGGGATCTCCCGTTCGTCTAGGTCTCTAAGCTTAGTCTCGAGTTGGCTAATATCCTACTAAAGTCCTTAGAGCTCCTTCTTAAACGAGTCCTTTTTTTCCTTTAGTCTATTAAAGCGCTGCCTAAACTTCTATTTTTTATATAAGAGTTCGAGGATCGTTATATAGCGTTCCTCTATAAGTTCTCTAAAGTACTCTATCTCCTTCTAGAAGTACTCTATATTAAGTCTAATAGAATTGTCTTTACTAGTGTATATTCTCTATTTCCTATTAGTGTTCTAGATATATATAAGTCTCTAATCTTCGTCTAGGCTTACAATAGCTTCTTAGGCTTATACGAGGGCTTATAGCCCTATATAGGGGTCTAGTATCTCGCTAGTTGTTGCCTTAGTTTCGAGCTTCGCAATAGCTTCTTAGACCTTCGCTAAGGCTTAGGTTGCTAAAGGGCAGTTGGGTAGCCCCTAGCTTGCTACGCGCTAGGTCGCTACTACTATAGCGTCCTATATAGCTTATATAGCAATGTCCTTGGTTTCTTCCATCGATAGGACTACGTCCTCTAGTCTAAATGGTTAGGTATTGTCCTTATCCCTAGAGTTATCGATATCTAGTATACCACCTTCTAGTGTAGCGCTAGCTTGCTCTATAATATAGTTAAGGTTAAATTTGAATATATACTTAAGGTTGTTTTCTATATCGATTGGGATATAGGTTGCTATATTAATATCCTTTATAGAGATATTTTTAGTAATAGTAGTAGTCTTATACCTAGGGACTAGCTTCTAGTCCTTCTTTAAGTTCTTATAGTCCTATCGATAGTAGTCTATCTTACTATAGCTAAAGTAGATAACCTTATTTAGGTCCCTTTTCTTCTAGTCCCACTAGACTATATTAATGTCCATTAGTCTAGAATATATACTATACTATATACTATAGTACTAGCGTTTGCATTCTAAGTTAGTATAGGCTAAACCTAGGACCTATATATAGATTATACTACACTTCTCTTACTAGCGTATATATAGTTAGTTGTTAATCTAGATAGCTATTGTAATATATATATCGATATCCTTAGGCTATAGATAAACCTTAAACAGCTCGTCCTTAACGTTCTCCTTAAGGCTAAGGTAGAATAATAGCATTAGGCCCTTATCGTTGATTTTAGTATATAGCAAGTACTATTAGAACTATATAGTGTAGGCTATAGCTAACTTCGTCTACTTTAATCTAAAGAGGTACTCCTATATATATCGTTTGCTATCTAGGTTACTAAACACCTTATAGATCTCTATTTCGAAGGACACGTAGTCCTAGAAGACCCTATTAGTAAATGTATCTCTATTATCTAGAGCCTTGTTCAAGTAGTCCTCGAGCGCGGGCTTAAACTACTTAAATGCCTGCCCCTCGAGGTACGAAGAGGCGTAAAACACCTTAGACTCCTCGCTCTTGAACTAAGCGGGGTAGTAGCGAATGTAAGCCCTTATCTAGGCGAGAAACCTAGAGAGGCCGTCCTTATCGCCTCTATACTTCGCGGGCGCCTCGATCTTGGCCTTTCCTCCATCGCGCTCGGCGCTTAGCCCGTTAATAAGCTGCTAGCTAGCGCCGGCATCCTGCTCTAGCTGATAGATGCGGGCCTAGAGCTGCTAGATGATTTGTCCGAGCTAGGCTATACTAGATACGCCTACCTGTCCCCCTATAACGGAAGGTATAGGGGAGGCTGCTGCCTAGGCCCCAATGTGGGATGTAGTAGGCGTAGAAGGTGCTATAGCGAATACTTCTAGTTTAAGTCTATAATAGAACTAAAAGGAGTAAGCAATGTATAACGAATCTTGGGCCTCTAGGGTTCTAAAAGGGACTCCTAGAAGTATACTCTAGGTCGAGCCTAAGGTTCGGTAAAGCTAAAGGGTTTATAATAAAGGTTTTATCTTAATAGTAGGTCTAGCGAACTAATTATATTGCTTACTAAGGAAGCTATAGTGTGCCTATAGGCGTAGAGATCGTGGTCTTAAATATATGCTTCCTTCTATCGCTCACCTTTGCTCACTCGTAAGTGGTGGTGATCGCGCTCACTCGCTCACTCTAGTGAGCGGGTGAGCGGTTATGCCCCTAGCCGGCGCCCCTGGCGCGGCTATGCGTAATGATTGGCTGTGGGCGTTCCCGAGGGTGCCCCACTAGGCCCCTCGTTGGGTCAAATCGTAACAATTTGGCTCAGAGCATAGAGCGACGGCGGCACGCTGTGGATAGATATATTAGTATATCTAGGCTTTTTATATTTATTTGCGTAATGTCCTTTTTCGCTATATCGAGTATACTAATCTTTCGCTAGGCGTTATCTCCTTATACTTGCTTATATATAGTAGACATTAATATTCATTGGATCGTTGTTAGATTGTTAGTCTACTATAGTACTAGCAGTATTAAAGGTATTGACAAACGTACTCTCCTAATGCTATAGGAAGGTAGTGAACTAGGTATATATATCTAGCTAGTCTTTTCCCTCGAGTCTGTTTTAAGTCTCTCGACTAAGGCTTACTATAAGTAGAGTAATGCGAGCATCGTCTAGCTATTAGTCTGCTTGGGTTTCGAAGACTTTACGTTCGAACTTTAGGATATATATAGCGATTGACCTCCTTCTCTAGCGAATCCTAGTTAAGTATTAACTAGCTTTCTTAACCTTATTAGGGTCTTCGAAGGTGCTCTATATATAGGCGATAAATATACTAGTAATATAGGAATTACTTTTCTACGCTCTCTTAACGTATAGTAGTAGGGTCCTCTTTAGATTAGGTGCAAGGTATAAGTATATATAATAGAACTATATATACTCGTTACTAATAGTAACCCTATTAATCTATAGTTTCGCATGTATTAAGACGAGCTACTTATTAAGATCGTTAGTTCTCTAAAAAAGCTCTATAATAGAAAGCACTTAGTATAATTAGAGAATAGTTAATATAGTAGAAACTAAGATTATAAAAAGCGCTTCTATTCTAATAGACTAATTAGGGATATTAATAGAAGGATTCTAAATATAATATAATAGGTTATACATTGAGTGTTGCATAAGGTATAGTTTAACTATACAAGTATATTTAGAATAGCAAGAGAAGAAGAGAAAGAACTAGATAATAGAAAGAGAGTAGCCGTTATATAGGCACTGCCTATATTAGTATAACGTCGTTATAATATAGTCCTAATCTTATATATAGCTAAGGCTGCTAAGGCTATAACGAGCCTAGCCTATTATATTATTATTATTTCCTACACCGATATGCCCGTAGGCGCGCTAGTCCTTCTACTACTATATATAAAGGAAACTATACTGTATAGGCCGGATAAAAACCTTTGTCCACCACTGCGTAGCCACTGCCTATAAGTCCATCCTACTACAAAAGAACGGAGGCCCTTTGCCGGCCTCTAGGCTCCTAGCCTTCTATAGCTTCTAGCTCTAGCTTTCTAGCTAGGCTATATTCTAGTAGCTAGCTAGTGTCTATTAGCCAGCTAAGGACCCTCCGAACAAGCCTAGTGCTTCGGGCACCTACCCCCCGTAATACGGTCTATAGGTCCCTATATAATTGTATCTCTTGCTGCTACTAGGGCCTCTATTTCGATAGGTTGGGGCACCACACCACCAGATGCTCCACTATCTCCCTCCCCTCCCCGCACCTGCAGTAGGGGGTACAGACCTCTAGGACTTTAACCTTAAAAAGGTAGTCCTAGAGGCCTATATCCCCTATATAGGCCTGGGATAGGAGGCTGCTCTGGGCCTTCGTTAGGCCCTCGTGCTTCTTTAGGGCTCTGTTGGTAAATAGAAGGCTTAGAAGGTCTTTATTAGCCATCCTCCTACTGCTAGTACCTTGTTAGTTGGCTCTATAATGCTCCTACCAGGCCTGCTAGGCTAGTTCGATAACCTTATTGGTGTTTAACTTTCTATTTTTCTTCTCCCCTATTTTCTACCTCTAGGTAGCTCACTTGTCGACTAGTATAGCGGCTTGTTTAGTGGTCGTTGGGCCCTGCGGGCCTTGCCTAGGCCCCTGCCCTAGGCCCCTTTTCTTCCTTCTAAACATGTAGTGGATCTTGTTATAAGCTTCTGTAATTAAGTGCCCTGCTATAGTTCTTTTGCCCTTAGCGCCTACTTGTAGGGCCTTCTTGCGTAGCTGGGCTTCGAAGTTGGCTAGCCGTTTATTGAGGTAGAGGTTGAGTAGTGGCACCCAAGCCTTTGTTTCTAAGCATCTAGTAGAGGTTGTTTTATAGGCCCCTACTACTATATAAAGGCTCCTATTCTAGGCTTTCGATAGGGCCTTCGCGGGCCCCTTAGGTTTGCTAGCCCCCCTAGGGGCCGTTGGCTGGTGGTAGCTAGAGGCTCCGTAGGCTATAGCACTGTAAATGCACTTGGTATATACCTCTTGGGCCTAGGCGAGGCTTAGGCTCTATATTTTAGCTGCAATCCTAGCTAGGGCAAAATCCTAAGTTCTTAGCTTCCGCTCTACTACCTGGTAGTGGGCCCTCTAGAATAGTCTTTAGTCTAGCTAGACCCCTAAGAATTGGGCCGAGCCTACTAGTTTGACTACGCTATAGCCCTCGCCCTCCCCTAGGTAGGCGAGGAATATAGGGTCCTGCTACTGCCTTTGGCCTTTATTAAAGTGGATCAGCTTGCATTTTTAAGCTGTAAAGGCCATTCCCTAGGTGCTAGCCCACTATAGGCAGGTCTTCTAGGCGCGCTCTAGTTGTTAAGTATTAGCTGCCAAGTGCTTTCCAAAGGCTAGTAGGTTTGTATTGTTGGCAAAGCCTACTATACTAATTGTTGGGTGGTCTTGCTTTAGAGCCTTATATAGCGAGGCTATATATAGGATAAAGAGTATTAGCAATAGTGGGGAGCCCTATAGGACCCCCGCTACTACTGGAATATCCTCTATTTATTAGCCGTCGAAGTGTAGGATCGCTACCTAGTTATTTAGCTAAGCCCTTACCTATACTACCACCCACTATAGGAAGCCCTACTCCTATAGGGTAGCTAGGAGCCGAGTGTAGTTAACAGTGTTGAAGGCCCCTAAAATATCCAACTATAGAAGGCTTACCGTCGCTCGCTGCCGCTAGGCCTCCTATGCCTAGGCTACTACTAGCCAAATAGCTAGTTTAGTAGACTAGTGCTCCCTATTGCCTATCTGCTTGGCTAGTAGTAGGCCGTAGGCCTCTATAGTACTAGTGACCCTTTTAGCTACTATTGCTTCTATAACCTTCTCTATAGTAGGTAGGAGGGCTATAGGCCTATAGCTAGCTAGAGTCTAGTAAGCTTCTAGGGTTTTTCCTAGCTTCTAGAGGACTACTATTTTAGCCCTCTTAAATCTTTTTAGGAACTACCTAAGCCAAAAACACACCTTTATAAGTACTGCTAGCACTTCAAATAGCAGTTGGCTATAGGCTTTTAATAGGCTAGTAGGTAGGTGGTTGTCGCCTAGGGCCTTCTAGGGGCTAATCTTCGATAGGGTAGCTTTAATATCCTTTGTAATAACCTTTTCCTCTATACTAAACCACGTTTCCTACTATTCTAGTAGGTCTGGGTCCTATATATCTATAAGGTTAGCTTCTAGGCTAGGGAAGAATCTCTCTGCTAGGGCTCTAGCCTTGTCCTAGTGGGTGGAAAGGTTAGGCCCCCCTAGTTGGCCTGTAAAGGCTAGTAGTTTAGGGGGGTCTAGGGGGTTAAAGCTCTTGCAACGAGCTTACCTCTTAAGGTTCTATAGAAGCTCTAGGTAGTAGGTGGCCTTCTATAGCGTTCCCCTCTAGGCCTTTGTCTTTTCCTTATTAATAATAGCTGCTAGGGCCTATAGGCCCTAGCTTAGCTTCTCCTTGCTATAACTTAATAGGGCTAGCTTATATTCCTTTTTAGCCCTCCTAGCCTCTTTCTAGGCCTCTTAGACCCTCTCTAACTACCAAGGGGACCCTCTACCTCTATTAGCCTTCTTTTAGGGGGTGGCAGCCTTAGCTATACCCTATAGCTCTTCGATTAGTTAGTCGAAGGCTCCTTCTAGGCTTGCTTTTTCTATAACCTAGGCCCTAAGGCCCTATAGCCTAGGGTCTTCTAGTCCTATCCTTAGTGGGATATAGGCCGCCTTAGCCTCTATCTAGTTTCTATTTATCATCTTCTAATTCCAGCTCTATAGCTAGGCTTATAGTGGGGGGGGGGCCGCTAGTATAGACTTCGAGAACCTATAGGTAGTAGTCTGATTTTCCTCTAAACTCTAGGCTATAATAGGCTGTTAGAAGGCCTATAGTTGCCTAGAAATGGTCGATAGTCGACGTATAGCCTTGTTAGCTCCCCTAGAGGGCCCTCGTTATAGTGCTAGCAGGGGTTTAGAGGCTAAGGTCCTACTATAGCGCTATTTCTATTAGGGCTTTAGCCTTTCTATTATACTAGTTGTATTGGTTCTACTATAGGTAGTGGAGGTTAAAATCTCTAGCTAGCACTGCCGGGTAAGCTAGAGCCTAGTGGGCTAGAAGGCTCTATAGGAGGCTTGTATCGTTAAAGGGGTTATAGATAGACTAAAGCTCTAGTCTACTACTCTCTAGCCCTAGGAACTAAACTCTATAGTAGTCCTCTATAGCCTTGTATTCCCACTACCCTATTTCGAACCTTCGGTTAATATATATAGCTGCCCGGCCCCTATAGAAGTGGACTAGATAGTAAACCAAACTCCTAGGGCAGTAGATTAACTTAGTCTGCTAGTTGATTCATAGCTCTTAGATCGCTAGAAGGTTATATTAGGCCTCCTCTAGTAGAGCTTTAAGTGCCTACTTATTGCCTTCGATATTCCAAAGTAGGATCTTAATTTTCATTGCCTTTTATAGGCGTATTATCTAGTTAGGCCTATTCGACTAGTTAGATAGGCTAGGTAGGCTAGGTAGGCTAGTTAGGCTAGGTAGGCTAAGTAGGCTAGGTAGGCTAGGTAGGTTAGATAGGCTAGATAGGCTAGACGGGCTAGCTAGCCTCGAATATAGAGCCTCCTAGGCCTAGGCTAATCCTGCTTTAGAAGGGGTCTCTTCTAGCTATTGAAATTAGTGTAGGCTAGCCTCTTATAAGCCTTAGCCTTTTTGCCTTTACCCTCTAAAATCCATCCTCGTCCTCCTCTAGTTAGGGGCGTTTAAAGGTAAATATAGGCCTAGTTTAGTCGGCTATCGAGGCTATAGAAGCTCTTGTAGACTCTAGTTCGAATGTTCTTAGCTAGTATTAGTAGGCCTCTCTAGTGCCCTCCTTAGCCCTAATCTGCTCTAGGCACTCCCTAGCCTAGGCTGCGTGGGCCCCCCTATAGCAAGGGCACTTACAGGGCACCTAGCCCTCTTAGGTAGGGTAGAGGGCCTCTCTAGCCCTCCTACTCTCCCTATAGGCCCTAGTGCTACACCTTCTATATAGAGCCTCCTTCTAGTAGTACCGCTATATATAGCCCTACTTCTAGTATCTAAAGCATTGTTTTAGCTCGAGAGCAGCCTAGTAGGGTTCGTAGTTAAGTAGCTAGACCTTCTAGATAACGCTCTATTTATAGGCTTTTTAAGCCTCTTCTTAGCCTTCTAGTATAACTAGTATAGTAGCCCTAGTAAACTCTAGGTTAGTTAGGAGCTAGAATTTAACCTTGTTGATAGTTTGGAGGCTAATTTTAGTGCTAAAGGCTTCCTCTATAGCCCCCTATAGATTAGCCTTCCTTAAGCCCTTTAAAAGGACTATATAGATCCTATAAGCTTCCTTAGCCTAATCTCTAAAGGCCTGCTAGATCTACTAGTTGTTTTGCATGTACTACCCTTTAGTAGTTAGATTACTAAAAGTAACTACTATATCCCTACTTAGTAGCTTCCAGGCTATAATAGCTCCCTTTCTAGCCGAAGCTTAGTTAATTGCTTAGATAATTTTAGCTAGGGTTCGCTTAGCTAGTTTAGCTAGTATGTTAGCTCTCTAGACTAGGATCTCTTAGTTGATCTATTATAGAATAGTTTTCGATAGGTAGCTTAGTTAGGCTTGCCTAGAGCTAATAGTAGCCCCTATAGCCACTATAGCCTAGAACTAGCTCTAGGCTAGCGTCTAGCTAGGGCCTATAGTAGCTTAGATAGCCTCTATAACTACCTTCTATAGATAGGTTACTATAAGCACCTCCGGGTTTCCTATTAGCTAGGTTTTTCGCTCTAGGGCTATAAATAGGCCCTATAATTCCTTTACAAGGCCCCTTGCTATCCCCTTTTGTTTAGTGGGCACTAGGGCTACTAGGCCGTCGAGGAGGCCTCTAGATACCTCTATATATAGCTATAGGTTTGCTCTAGGCTTGCTAGCTAGCTTGGATAGGTATATAGGTAGCTAATTATAGGTAGGGGGGTTCCCTATATTGCCCTTCATTGCTTCCATTTTAGAGGGTTGTTAGGGTCGCTTAGCCCTAGGGGGCAGCTCGTGTAGCTTGTATAGCTAGCTCCGGCTTAGCATTGGGCTTGGCGTTGGGCTTAGCACTAGGCTTAGCGCTAGGCTTAGCATAGGAAAAGTCTGCTAGTTAGTCCCTTAGCGGCCCTATCCTTCGCATACACCTATAGCGGCCGGGCGGCTAGCCGCGCGTAGTTGCAGCTAGGGTGGTTAGATAGGGCTTTTCGAGAGCATTCGATCGCAGGTAGTTTTATGGGTTTTAGCGAAGGGGTCGCCCCTTAGGGGGGGTGCGGTTTTTCGAGGAAAGCTTTTGCCTAGCCTATTATATTCTTAACCTTATTAGAGTCTTTAAAGGTGCTCTATATATAAGCGACAAATGTACTAGTAATATAAGAATTGCTCTTCTATACTCCCTTAATATATAATAGTAGAGTCTTCTTTAGACTAGGTGCTAGGCGAAAATATATATAATAGAACTATATATATTATTATTATTTCCTACACCGATATGCCCGTAGGCGCGCCGGTCCTTCCACTGCTATATACAAAGGAAA
>JAMAKO010000144.1:0-33278 GCA_023628555.1 Chaetomiaceae sp. R4402
GGTTCACAAATCGCACGTTGTCAGGGGTCCCCAGCAAGCCACGCAGTGGAATGACTTTTGGCCGCAGCCTCCGTACCCTGGGCCACTCTCACTAGCGCGCTGCTAGCGGTACCGGGGGGCCATCGCTGGCCTGCTCGCCCCAGATCGCCGTCTTCTCCACCTGACACCGACCGGCTGGATCTCCGATGTCCCAATAAATCCACCGCTGCGCCGGGAGCACGCGCCCGTTCCCCATCCCGCTCTGGCTCTGCTTGCCGCTTCTCCCTCTCCACGCTCTTCCAGTCTGTCGGTCCCGGCTGTCTGGATCCCCCCGCGCCTACTGCCGATCTAGAGATACGGGGGTAACCAAGCCCCCTCTTCTCTTTCTCGTCCTTTCACGGCCCGACAGAGACTTGTCGGAAACGTCCTACTGGGAAACACCAAGTTGTTCATCCCGTCAAGCTCCACGGTACTCATCGTCGTCCTTCCCCGTCGCCAACGCGGCCTCGTTGGGCTGTGAACCCCGCCTTCCGATGCCCTGAGCAGCCCGTCCCTCCGTTCTTCCCCTCTTACACTGGGACTGCGTTGGACATCCGGTTTCGCCGCTTCATCCCGCTTCCCCAGTAACATTTGAAGCGTTTCCGAGTATGCGTTGTTAGCGAGCCGTCAGGGGGTTTGACCACCATCGCCGGAGAGAACTCTGGCGGCCGTCACTGCAAGCTTCGCCGGCGAGGACATGGCCGACATGGGGCTCCAGCTCGAGCCCATCAGCCAGGGCTTGGAGACGTATGGGCCATGGCACTTTGGCGAAATCCGGTGTCATCAGGACCCGCGTGCCGAGTTGGAGGCGGCCTTGCTCCAGACAGCAGCGATCCCCGGGCTTAGCGACACGCTCCGCGAGATCACCAAGGCTACCAGAGCGGACCGCCATGGCGCTGCCCATCCCGAGGTGATGCTGTCGCTTTCCCGGCCGCCGAGGCTGGGCTCCCGTAGCCCAGGGCCATCGATTGCCTCTCCAGTGGCCGCTTCCACTACCAAGACGGGGCATTCCCTCGCCCCGCCGGCAGTACACTCGTCACTGCGTTTCGTCCAGATCGCGCCCTCGAATAGGGGTGTGGTGACCTTCCCTCTGCGGCCGCCCCCTCCTCCACCTCCCCGACCATGCCTCAAGCGCCGGCGCCAGGCCAGCGACGTCGACGGGTACAACACGGCCGCGCTGGGTTGCAAAAAGCGGCGACTGCTTCGGCACCTGATTACGTCGCGTCTCTCGCAGCCCTTCTCGCTCCCGGCCACGCACATCCTCAACCGGGAGGCCGTTGCGACGGGCGACAAGCGCTTCCTCAAGCTGGCCGCCATCATGTCGGCGCGGCGACTTCACAGCGCCGTGCCCGCTGCCCCCGCCGCGGCGCCGCCCGCGCCGCAGCAGCCGAGTCCGTCTACATGGTTGCGGCGGGCCGCCGTGCTCAACCGGCTGCGGGCGCGCGTCTGCGCCGAGGTGGCCGAGCGCAGCCACGTGCAGTCGGCTGATGTCGCCGTCAGGACCGTGTTTCAGGCGCAGCAGCAGCAGCAGCAAGGGCCGCCAAACGGCACGACGGCCTCTCTCGGCGGGCGATACCTAGTCCAGTCGACGGGCCATCACTCGGTCACGACGCCATGTGCACACCCACAACCACTCCTGCCATCCCCAGCAGGCGCAGCAGGCCTTGCCATGCCCGGCCACCGACCCGGCACCTCCATCATCCACGCCGCCGCGGTCTCTGCGACGTACCCATCTACGTCATCATCACCCACCATCCCCTTGCTCTCCTCACCATCCACGACCTCACCCTCCGTCACCTGTCTACGCATCCCCAGCCCCCAGCTCCGGCCGCTGCGCTCCCCGGAACTGCGCGTCACCCGCCCGCCCGTACCGCTCCCTCTCGATCTGCGCAGCCTAGATGACGATGACGACGACGAGTGCGGCGTCGCTTTCCCCACCTCGGCACACGAGAGCCGGTATGGCTATGATGACGACGACGACGACGGGGAGGACGGGGTGGGTGGGGGTGAGGTGTATGCGGATTTTAGTGTTATTTTTGGTGGTGGTGGGGGTGGGGAGAAGGGGAATGGGGAGGATGAGGAAGATGGTGCTGGAGGTGGGGCAGGGGAGCATTTTGAGGATTATATGGATGACTTGGATGGGATTCCGTGGTGTGCACGGTGTTGAGTCTTCGCCAAGTCTGGGGTTGTTGAACGCTCGGGTTGAGCGAAATATAACATGGGTCCACCGTGGTGGCAGCCCGGGCGGTGATGGTGGTGTGACACAGCATTGGTGTTGGGATTTGCTACCAAGGGACGGGAACGGCCTTATTACAGTTTGTCAAGCCAGGCGTTGGGGTGTCGTTTACTGGGTGGTATGCTCGTTGGCGGGCAGGTTGCATGGGAATGTTCATTCAAGTTAGCTTCCGTTGCTGTTGGCATGGTGAGAGGTGGTTGTTTATGTGTTGGACTGTTCTGAGAGCTATTCCCAGCATCGGGCATCGTTGTGCGGAGCGTTGTTGCATGGGCCGAGGCGCGTGCATTGTTGAGCGAGACAGAAGGCAAAAACTGGCCTTGTGGGTTCTGGAGCCGATCAGTAGTCTGCGTTCAAGGTTGAAGGCGCAAGTACGTAGGTAATACATGCCACATGATATGGCAGACTTGCAACACGCCCCGTCTCGACGGCCCTGCAACGAAGCGAATAACTGCCCAGCCCCGTTCCGAGTTCTCGCTCGGCACCGGCCGCCGGCCGACCTGGTCCCACCACGGCAACGGCAAACTGTGGGGAGGCCATGCATGCACCCCACCGGCTAACGCAGCGGAAGCGGCCCCATCCGGAGGGAGATAAGGCAGAGTCCCCCTTTCACTGCCAGCTTCCAACATTGCTCAGTTACAATTTACCTAGATCTTCGCCACCAGTTGTCCAGCGTACCTCCCAGGCTCTGCTAGCAGCACAACCACCTACCTAAGCAGAGCCCAGATCAAGAGTCAGTGATCCTCGAGCCACGAGCTGCCAAGCATCACCAACGCGTTCCCGCGGACGACCACCAGCCAGCCAGATCTGGAGCCATGGCACTTCCACCTGTCACCGCCTTCTCCTCCCTGCCACCTGCCACGCAAACCGGCACCCTGGACCTGCTTTTCGAGCCCTCCCCCACGCTTCATGCCCTCGCTCTTCCGATTCTGCAGCGTGCCGAGCCCTTCGCCTCCTACCCGGACCTGATAGCCGCAATCCGCACCCAGCTGCTCAATGTCGCCGCTGCTGCAAACGATAATATGCCGGAGAGGGAGAAATTGCACGCCATCTTGGGCAGCCATCCGCGGCTGGGGGAGGCAAGAAAGGGGCGGAGCGAGGGCGGGGAGGTGAGCGCACTGAGCCGGGAAGAGCAGCGCCACCTGAGTAATGATGGTAGTGGGGGAGTGGAAGAGGAGCTGGCGAGGCTGAATGCCGAGTACGAAGCGCGCTTTCCAGGGCTGCGCTATGTCCTGTTTGTGAACGGGCGGGACAGGGGAGAGGTGCTGGCGGATATGAGGAGGCGCATTGGGAGGGGGGATGTGAGAGAGGAGGAGAGAGAGGCAATACGAGTGAGTCTCTAGTCATTCCATTTCACTCAGGTTCGCCGTTGCGACTGGTGTGTCTTTCGTCTCATGTTCGTTTGCAGTATCGCTTTGTGCGCTGACGGTGTGGGAACGACAATGCAGGCTATGTGTGACATCGCCGCAGACCGGGCGCGGAAGCTGCAGGGGAAATCGGGTTCCAACGCAGCCGAGTGAGTTCAGATAACCTTGAAGTACCAAGGTCGTAGCAAACTTAAATACCAGTCGAGGCGTCAAGGGAAGAACAGGTACTATAGGCAGACCACACCGCGACACTGAAGACGGCTTGACACGCAGAAAAAGCTGGCACTTAGGCTGTGAGACACGCCTCATATTCTCTTGGTTCACTGTAATCAGATAATTTTCAGGAAAGGTTTTCTGTGATGTCGAACTCGATTTTTGAATTATCAGGCATTTGATTTGCCGGTCCGCATGCCTGCGGTTTCTGCATTTGCCTATAAATACTTGACTTATTTCATTCCCGTGCCTCCATTCGCATGTCAAGGTCGACGGAACCGAGATGGAGCTTGAGCAGAGCTTCACGCATTGAAATCCGCGGTTCGCCACCGCCCAGCCAGTTGTTGCACGTAGCCGCCCGACGCGGCACAGCCACACATGTTGCTGCCTGTCGGAGGTACACCTGCATCTCTCAACCTCGCCAGCCGCTCATGCATTAGAGCCTAGGTAGGCAAACTCCACTTCTCCGCCGCAGATTCTACACTTTTAGGTGCTACCGGGACGGCCTGTTTTAGGAATCATTAACTAGCTGTGTTCAGAACACGTTGAGATCCATGAAGAATGGAGCAAGCACAATATGTCCCAGGGCTCCCCATATGTCGCACCACAAAAACGGACGGTCTTGCCCGGAGATCTAGACATGGAGGTACTGCGACGGCCTGAGAACCGTGTGACACCATACCAGCCCCTCGACTCTTCGCAACAAGACATCCGGCTTCTGTGGCTCTCCCCGTCCAACAACGGCGACAGCGACAATTCCCCATCCGAGCCAGAAATCCAGCTAACCCTTACGAGGGTGTCCCTATTCCAGAAGCCTGCCTACCATGCCCTGTCTTACGCGTGGGGAGACCCCTGCGACCCGGTCCACCGCATCCGGCTGAACGGCACTGACTTTGAGGTGCGCTCAAACCTCTACGACTGCCTGGTGCACCTACGGAGAAGGGGCACTGGATGCGAGCAGTCGGGCGTGCCGCTGTGGATCGACGCCGTGTGCATCAACCAGGCCGACGTCGCCGAGAAGAACGGCCAGCTGCGCCTGATGGGCGACATCTACCGGCGCGCCACTTCTGTCATCTCGTGGCTGGGATCGGCTGAACGGCTCGTTCACGGGGTTGGCTCGCTCGCCGAGATTGCGCGGGAGTGGGTGCGCCTCAAGGAGGAGCTGGCAGCTGTTCCCGCATCGACTTCGTGCGACGACGGACCCCATGCACCTACGCTGGCAGACAGGAAGAGGGCGGTTCCTCGTGACCGGCTACGGGGCTGGCTGCGCGAGACGGCGCATATCTGGCGAGAAGACTACGCCGGGCTGCGCGCCATGGTCTATCTCTTTCACTCCAGCTATTGGAAGCGGGTCTGGATCGCGCAGGAGCTGCTCCTCGCAGACCCCGAAACCCACGTCTACGTCTGCGGCACGGCATCCTTCACTGAGGCGCAGCTCGACGCGTTGGCGGACTGCATCCTCGTTGTCTCGGACGGAGACAAGCCCGAGGAGGTGGACGACGGTGTGTGGGTTGGTATCACGCTGGGCCTCCGCGGCGAGCTCGGCCAGCGCGCAATGTTGTCGGCCGTGCAGTTCGGCCTCGTCACGCCCTCGCTGATGTTCGTCCTGCTGGTCGCCAACACCCGGTCCGCGACCGACCCACGGGACGTTGTCTACGGACTGCTGCATCTGATCCCAGGTCACGGCATTGTGCCGGACTATCGCAGGGCGGTCTGGGAGGTCTATGCGGAGTGGGCGTCCCAAGCTATGCTGGAACAGGGGAACCTGGAACTCCTCGCCTATGTCACCGCCAAGGAGGAGCACAGGCCTCACGTCGAGTTGGATCTACCGTCGTGGGTTCCGGACATCTGCAACTACAAGGGTTACCGGGGCGTTGTTGACTGGGTGAGGAGGGGGAAAGGCGTGGAGGACACGGGAGGCGGCGCGGATGGGAACTTCGCTGTCGAGCTATCCCAGAACGGCCGCGTTCTTGGGGTGGAAGGCCGCCGTGGCGACACGGTCATGAAGGTCACCCAATTCCGTCCCATTCTGGAGAGCCATGGGGAGTGGCGCAGTGACATGGTTCGGTTTTGCATAGACTACCTGGCCGCACAGCGGGCGAGTGGGCGTGCATACCCGACCGGCATCCCGCCTTTACAAGCTCTGCTGCGGCTGGTGATGCAGCCAAGACTCGATGCGTTGAGTCCCGCCGAATACCCCAAAGGTGTCCACAGGGTGGCGGTTGACTTCATTGACTGGCTGCTTGTTGGATTCGAAGGCATGTTTCCTGGCGATCACCCGGACAACAAAGAGACATTTGAGACCACGGCCATGCTTCTGGGACCACGCTGGTTTGAGGACTTCCCAGAGGCCTATGCAGAGGCTGTATTCCCTGGCGTGGACGTGCGAGAGTTGATGGGGTGGAACGAGCTGCGAGACGCCCTGCCGTGGGTGAACGAGAGCGCTGGGAGAGACGAGAGCGACGAAAGCGGCGAGGCGGTCAATGACTACATGAGGGACTGGTGCGACGGACCAAGACTGATGGAGACCGAGGAGGGCTATCTTGGGTGCGGACCTCGCAATGCCGAGCCCGGTGATCACATTGTCATGGTGAAGCACTGTACCAGCCCACTCGTGTTCCGAGACCTGAATCCAGAATCTGGCTGTGTCACTTTGCTGGGCTACTGTGAGCTGGTGGGATTCGGTGATGGGAAAACAGCCGGGGATGCAGCGTACGAGAAGTTCTGGATCGCATAACCAGATCACGAGGTTGGAGCCAGACAAGCTGTCGTACTTGAGCGGAAAATGTCATGCGGATGCCACCCCGGGCGCACATCGGCCGATGGAATACCATTCGCGCCGGCAATGCTTACCCGGAATAAGACTGACTACAGCCGCACGTAAGCCACTTAGCAACACACCATGTCTCCTCTCCCATTCTTTGTTCACGTTGGTTTTCCGCCTCCCTTGTGACTTCATTTGCAAATGAACAGAATGACACCCCCTGTGCGGCTTCCAACGCGCAGACTGGGCAGAGATGGCCCGGAGATCACAGCCGTCGGGTTCGGCCTGATGGGCCTCAGTACGGCCTATGGCTCTGTCGGGTGAGTTGAACACGCTTTTATCCTGCTTCACATGAACTTGCCACTGACGTAAGGTTCTGTAGCCCCGACGAAGACCGGCTCAAGGTGCTCGACCGGGCGTGGGAGCTGGGCTGCACCAACTGGGACTCGGCCGACATGTACGCCGACAGCGAGGACTTGCTGGGCAAGTGGTTTGCCCGCCACCCGGAGCGGCGCGCCGACATCTTCCTGGCCACCAAGTTCGGTCTCCGCCCGGGCAGGCGCGAGAACGGCACGTTCGGTCTGCTCATGAATAGCTCGCCCGAGTACTGCCGCCAGCAGTGCGAGGCCAGCCTGCGGCGCATGGGCGTCGACTGCATCGACCTGTATTACATCCACCGCGTGGACGGCAAGACGCCGATCGAAAAGACCATGCACGAACTTGTCAAGCTGCAGCAGTCCGTTCCCATTCTCACCTTCCACTCGTTCCTTGCCCCCATCACTAACACCAGACCATAATACAGAGAAGGCAAGATCAAGCACATCGGCATCTCGGCCTGCTCAGCCGCCACGCTCCGCCGCGCCTGCGCTATAGCCCCTATCGCAGCCTACCAGGTCGAGTACTCACCCTGGGCGCTGGAGATCGAGGGCCCCGAGTCCGACCACCTGCTGCAAACCTGCCGCGAGCTGGGCGTCACCGTGTTTGCCTACTCCCCCCTCGGGCGGGGCATCATGACGGGCGCTATCCGCTCGCCAGATGACTTTGAGCCGGGCGACCTGCGCAGGCTGTTTCCACGCTTCAGCCGCGAAAACTTCCCCAAGAATCTCGAGCTCGTCGACCGGTTCCGGGACATGGCCTCGCGCAAGGGCTGCACACCGGGCCAGTTGACCGTCGCGTGGCTGATGGCGCAGGGGGAGGATGTGGTGCCGATTCCGGGGACGAAGAACATCAAGTATCTTGAGGAGAATGTGGGTGCCGCGCATGTGAGTGTGAGCGCGGAGCAGGAGCGCGAGATCAGGGGCTGGATTGATGACATCGGCTTCGCGGGCTTGCGGGTGCCACCGGGCATGTTGGACGAGTTCAATGACACGCCGCCGTTGGAGTGAGAAAGCGGAAGGGCACCGGGGTTCTGCGAGCGGGTTGGACAACAAGGCTGTTCACATGGTCATGCTGTGGGTCAGTGCCTCAGCGGATCTGCCACACTCAGGGGTTGCAACAGTGAACCAGGCGCTGTTGAACGTACGTGCTTGACTTTACCTGACGCTAAATCTTGCATGTATGGTATCTACTCGGAGCAATGCTCTGTATCCGGGTTATTAAGGGGAGAGGTATCTAGGTATGTGCTTGTAGGGAAAAAGGAAAAACAGAAACTGAACAGTCCGAGACCATTTCATCGCTAGTTTTTCTTCGCTAGCGCTTCGACCCTAGCCACGGCACGCTTGTATCCTGGTTCCTCCTCCAGCCTCTTGAGGTAGGCCCAGACCTTGGGGTAGTTGTCAGACAGCTTCCCCAATCCCTCCCCGCCGCTGAGCTCTGTGGATTTCTCCCGCACGAGCATCAATGGGAAGGTCAAGAGGATATCGGCGGCAGTCAGGTGCGCTCCACACAAGTAGTTGCCGTTACCAGGGGACGTTTCGAGCTGAGATTCGAGGAAAGCCAAGTGCGTGGCAAACTCTGGCCCGATGAAGGCGGCGTGCAGGTTCTTGACAATGAATGAGGTGAGAGGACGGATGAAGAAGGGAATACGTGGGCCTCTCAGGACTGACGGGAGAAAAAGCAGGCAAATTAGTACACGCACAAGTAGGTACTTGGGAGTATTCACGTCCGACACGGAGACGAGATCCACATACGGTCGAGAATGATGGCGATCAGGTTGACCGGCATGAGGCTGCCCTCGGCGTAGTGCAGATAATACTGGCAGCGCATCCACTCCTCCGTCTCGCCGCCAGGCTGGCCCTCCTGCCCCTCAAGATATCGCTTGGGGAGCAGAGGTTCGGCTCTGGTCTTGCCGAAATGATCGCACAAGAACTGAGCCATGAAGCCGCTTTCGGCCAGCACGACCTGCTTTGTCTTCTGCTTGGACGGGTCTGCGGGATCGGGCAGAGCGACACTCAGGATCGGGGCTTTGCCAAGCGGGTGAATCTTTTTGAGCTCTGGGGGAGCGCGGCCGTCGGCATCGCGTTGAAATGTCCGGATGTCATAGGGCAGGCCGAGCTCTTCGAGCAGCCAGACGAAGCGCTGGGCGCGCGAGTCGTTGAGCCTGGTGCTTTTGTTAGTGAAAGGCGGATAACTTGGAAGAATGAGAGTCCTGTGTCATCTGTGTCATACCAGTACAGCGTAGCCCTGGCTTGTTGTTCGGACGCCATGTTTCGATGGAATGAGTGGCTCCTTGCTGCTTGGAGAGTTGTAGTTGTGACGGTTTGTAGTTTGGTGATTACGAGAGGTCTAACGACAAACGGACGGAGCCCTGGAGGGACTGAGAGCTTGATGCGAAGCATTCCTGAGTATGCTAGGGAACAATACGCGGCTCCTTTATATACTCGCGCTCGCTCTCGTTTACTTTTCGCGCATGGAATCCAGCAACACAGCTAGTTAATAAGTGTCGCCTTACGTCAGATTTCATTGTTGTTTCCGACTGCGTCCGGCAGGATTCCAAACTGCTCGGGCGCTTAACTAATGCGCCTCGGGTTTGGCGTGGCTTAATCCCGTCAACTTCCGAGGGATGCAACCCAACGACAAAAGTTTCTGGTGTGAGTCAATCTGGACAAGTGGCAGAACGCTCAGAACTAGTCAAACACCATGGCTTGGGCTGTTCAGTTTTATCATATCTGAGCCGGAGTTGGGTCTTGCGTGACTTTGATCCTCGTTAATGTGCGCGACGGTGACGGCGGACGGACGGGGACATGGCCAGGGGGAGGGTGCCAAGGAGGGGGGGGCCACCCAGGCCCAGCCCCCAGCAGACCAGTCCACTGCTGATCCTCGAATCGGGCCAATCGGCCAGCAGCCGAACTCGCTGGTCATCCTTTCCTTGTCTCACCTTCCTCGCCAGGGAGAGGACTGCGATGCCTGATGCCTTGTCGGTCCCCCTCATCCCCCCATGTCATGCCTGGCCCCGGTGCGTGCGTGCGGGGGACACTGCGGCACAGCTCGTGCAGCCCCAAAGTGCCAGATAAAGGATTGTGTTCTGTCCCAGGAGCCTTGACCGCGGGCGCAGTTCCGTGTCGTGGTCTCGCGAGCATTGTCATTCTCTCGTCTGACAATTCATCGACATACTAATTGGTACATTGACTGTCCGAGTCAGCCTCCTTCACCGGCATCGTACCCTGCCCGTGGCCTGCGTGTCAATCCATCATGGCTCGCCCTGCAAGTCCCAACCGGCGGCCGCAGCCATCCCGTCTGCTCACCTTGCCAGGCGAAATTCGCAACCAGATCTACGAGCTCCTCGTCGTCTTCCCCTACCCGCTCAGCATCTCTCGTCGGAAACGGTACGGCAGCGGCCCCGACCATGAACCACTGCCCTCGCTCGCCTCGCTCGTCGTCCCGCTCTTCCTCGCCTGTCGCCAGCTGCACGTTGAGGCCAGCGCCGTGTTCTACTCGCAGAACCACTTCGCGCCGCCCCCCAACGCCTCGCAGGCGCCGCACCAGATCCAAGCCAACCTCCTCTTCCGCGGCTTCCTCGGCCCCATCGGCGCCCGCAACGCCGCCCTGCTGCGCCACCTGACCATCCCCTTCCTCGCCGACCCGACCGACCTGGTCCAGCCCCGCTCCTCCTCCCACCGTCACCCGTTCGATGTGCTGGAGGACGCGGCTTCGTCGTCATCGACCATCCCCGCCCTGGTCGCCGCGCGCTGCCCGAACCTCCAGACGATCGACCTCGACCTGCGCTGCAACGACCGCTGGCTGCGTCTGCTGTGGCCGCACACGGCGACGGTGCGCGCGCTGCTGGCGCCGCTGGATGCCGCGCTGCGCGAGCGGCTGCCGGTGTTGCGGCGCGTGCGCCTCGCTGGGCGGAAGACCCCGTCGGGATCCGATCGGATGGGGGATATGATGGCCGATAGGTGGGAGCCATTGCCCGACACCATGTGGGCGTGGATGCGGGCCGCGCTGGACCATGAGGGGCTCGGGTGGGAGGTGCAGCTTGCTGAGGAGCTGGAGGAAAGGGAAGGGGAAGGGGAAGGGGAAGGGGAAGGGGGGCATGCTACTGCTGGCTCGGCCGGGGAGGGCGACGATGATGGTTGGACGAATACGTGGGATTGGGGCCAGCGCAGCCCGCGGCATGCCATCTGGGTGCTGTACGGGCCGCCACACATGGTCATGCAATCCGAGATCCACGATCAGTGGACCATGATGGACGTCATCAGATTCCACCTCCACTACGCGGGCGCCTGGCTCAAGTCGCCCAGGAAGGCGGCGCAGGACAGAGGGGATGCCGTCGAGTGGAAGGAGTGGCGCCGGGCCATGATCGCCCGGGCTGGGCCCATCCGCGTGCCTCTGTACTGCACGAGCCCTTCGTCTTCGGGCATGTCCATGTCTACGAGCATGCCGAGGAGGAACCGGGCCACCCGCCGTTGGTTGGATCTGTTTTAAGAGTCTGGCGAGCTGTTACGATCATGCGTGGTTCGGCTTTGACAAGGCGTTGGACTGGCGGAGGGAACGAGGGTACTCGGTTGGGATTGGGTGTGTTCTCTGTAGGGACGGGCGTTTTTCGGCTGTATGGCGGTGTTTTCAACGGGATATCCAATGGTTTGGTTCTGGGATTACTTGACATACGTGTGTAACTTACTCCCTTCTTCTGTCCTCGAATCTTTTCAGGGTCACCGCGATGCCACTGCAGACATGCACCTCACGGGTCGGGATTTGCACCGATCCCTTCCAACGTTGCCACTGCTGAGCTACTGTATCTGCAAGGCTTGTTGATTCTTGCTTCAGAACCGTCACTTCCCGGGCGATTTGACCCGGAGAGCTCAGTTGGATCGACAATGCACGGCCCTGGGCGGGTAACGAACACCGACCCTGGCTACAACGCCGGGTTGGACCACTGGGAGAAGCCACTGGTTGGCTCACTGGGGTACATATACCGGCCTGCACCGGCCTGAAACCAACGCTCGCTCGCCGTCTAGGTTGCATTCAGCACGCCGCCGCCAGAGCGTTGAGATATGACGGAAATGACATTCAGGGGCGATGCGAGGCTGAAACTTACACAGTACACCGTACGGCCATCAACGGCCAACACCGGCAAACACGACAAGGCAGCAAGCCATGGTCAGCCACCCCCGCACCATGAACCTGTGTTACGGGGCGAACCAGCGACGAGTGCATGATGGCTGCGAGTGACGAGCATCCCCACCTCCTTCTCGACTCTTTTCTTGCCCACCGCGCTGCGCACTAGGTACTATTGTCTCCATGTCATCGGGCCAACGTCGAAGTTGTTGTCACACTCGTGCGCCGGGGACAGATCGTTGCTCCAACGTTTAGAGATAACTCGCTGTGTACCCCTGTCAGCAGTAAGCTCGACGTTCAGTCGTTGCCCGTGACCGCCGCAACGTGCAGGAGCAGAACCTTCAGACGAGACGGCATCCGACGAGCTTTGAAGCCGACGACATATATAACCGTTCAACCCCCTACCATCGCACTTCACGACGGAACCACGCATCCATCTCTCACCATGCCCCTCACCCCCACACCCCTTCCCACCGCCCTCGCTCACCTCCTCTCCGCCCTCGCCCGCACGTCCGAGTTGGTGGTCCCGGCGTATGGCGTCGCGCCCGCCCCTGAGTACGGCGAACTCGGGCCTGACACCGCACTTCCCTCTCCACCACTTGAGCCTGGTTACGAACATGAACCGTCACCACAGCAAGCGCACCAGGGCGGAATCCGCCGCGACGACGAGCGCCGGGCGCTCGACCTCGTCGCCGAGCTGGGCCGCGTCCGCGCCTTAGTCGAGAAACTGCAGCACGAGCTCTGCGAACTCTGCGGCAGCGGCGTGTCCGCTGCGGCCGCGGAGATGGTGGAGCTGCGCGCGGTGGCGGCCGTCGTGGGCGCGGGCGGGGTGGTGGTGGACCGGCTGGAGGGGTTGCTGAAGAGGATGCGGA
Source organism: Chaetomiaceae sp. R4402 (assembly GCA_023628555.1). NCBI lineage: Eukaryota > Fungi > Ascomycota > Sordariomycetes > Sordariales > Chaetomiaceae > Chaetomiaceae sp. R4402. The sequence continues at coordinate 12,967 of JAMAKO010000144.1, forward strand.
TGCAGATACACACTGGCATGGTTGCCGAGCGAGGTGAGGATGCGGCAAGGTGGTGGCGGCAGGACAGGAGGGAGGAGGTGTGGGAGATGGTTCGCGGGCTGCGTGGGTTTGGGAGGGGGTGCTGGTCCCTTCTGATGCTCCTGGAAAGGTCTGTGGGAGGTGCTATTTGAACGGCATGGCGTCGCTGCTGACTTGATATGCTGTAGTGCCACGGACGAAGCGGCCGCGGATGGCAGAGAGAAGCTGAGCGCCGCGGCAGATACGATTTTGGGAAAGGAGAGCGAGCTATCGAGGGAGGTCAAGGTGCTGTATCCGCAGCCAGAAGCAGGGTCGGGCACGGAAGATCGCACGTACCAGCTACCGAGCCCTGGCGGAGACGCAGATACGATCTGTGTCGTGGACGACGTGGGCGACTCGGACTCGGACACCGGTCCGCCTACGCCGTCATCGTCCGAGTTCGCCTTTCCGGACACAGTCGTCGAGGGACCACATACCACCCTGCTCGATGTCTCGAGCCCCGACGACATCTTGGTGCCAGTTCCCAACACAAGGGCTGCGCCAGCTGCAGAGAATCCACTCAGTATTGGGTGTTCCAGCAACAACTCTGAACCCAATCCGACCCGCCACAGCTCGTCCCCTCTTCGGGTCATCACCGTCACCCCGACTGGCGTCGACATCTCGCCGTTGCCAGACAACCTCCAGACCGCTCCTGCCCCGCCCCCCATCGGCCCGAACACGGCGCTCTCTGCCGACACCGTCTTCCAGCGGCCCGAAGTCACCGACCAGATCGTACTCGACTTCTTCCGCCGCGCCATCCGCGTCTCGCGCTTCGCAGCACACTTCTCCCTGTCCACTGGGAACAGGGACAACAGTACCGCTGCGGAGGAACCGTCAGTCGACGGCTTCATGAGCGCGCGCGAGGCGGCGCAGCGCCAGCAGCTGTCGAGCCTGGGGCCGCGCCAGCTGCGCGAGCTGTGCACCGACCTGTACGACGAGCTGGTGCGGCGCAACGTCGAGGACCAGAACAGGGCGGCGGCGCGCCACCACGGCAACGGCCTGCCGCCGGCGACGTTTGTGCAGCCCGGCGGACTGGGAGCGGGTAGGCTAGACGCCCGCGCGCGGCTGGCGGCGCTGGCGGACACGCAGCTGGCGCGGTTCCTGGGGGGCGTGCTGGTTGAGCTGGAGAGGAGGGGCCGGATAGGGACGGGGTCAGCTTTTGCCAGGGGGTTCGCACGAGCGGGACAAGAGAGCAGGATGACTGTGCTGGCTTGAAGATGGCGGACGCAGGCGGTATAAGTATTTTGGTTCGGGCGTCGATATAGGGGTAAAGATACCGCTGACGAGATTACTCCGTGGCATATGCTTTGTTGGTAGCGGAAGTAGCCAAACGGCAAGTTCCTGCTTTGACACAGTAGTACTGTATATGAGATTGAACTCAAATATACCGGCAAGGATGTGTATTGTTCAAGCTCAATTTCTCCAGTTTCGGGGTTGAGCCAAACCTGGAGAAACTGAGCTTGGGAATGTGGTCCCGTCTTACCCCTGACCCAACTTCCAGGTCAACTTGCCTGCATCACCAGCCCAAGCCCAAGCACGGCTGCGGAACGACAATGCCTTTCCTAGCAAGTCTACATGGACGTAAACGCGTCCGATTTCTACCTAACACTTTGTTCGACCAATGAGCGGGGTTTTTGCGTCTTTGACTGCGGATCTCTCCTTTATGACGAACACGTCGTCTAAGTGACATCATGCTCCGAGTCCCCTCCTTTCCCCAATTTGCACTACGACGCAGAGCAGCCACCACTGAACACCAAAGACGACTGCAGCTTGCAAAGGGGTTTTCTGTATGCAAATGTAAGCAGTACACCTTCAGGCGCTCCACGATGGCAGCGACGTTGCAGCCCCATCCGCTCCCCAAGCCGCACTCGATCCACGAGTACGCGGGCCTGGCGAAGCCGCCTCACTTCACCCGGCTCGAGAATGTCACGCACAAGACCGGGATTGTCGAGCCGCTCAGCATCGACGTCGACGACACCCAGGGTGGCTTTGTGCCGGGCTTCCTGCACCTGCCCCCCGACTTCTTCACCAGCGGCGGCCCCGCCTCCTCCTCCTCCTCCGCCGCCACCGATGCACGCCCGGCCGCGGCCCTTCCGCCGCACCACCACCGCACCGCCGCCATCTTGCTGTCCGGTGCCGGCGGCGGGGTAACCGGCCCGAGCTCCATCTACCTCTCGCTCGCGTGTAAGCTGGCCACGCTGGGCCGCGGCATCCCGACGCTGCGGCTTGACTACCGCTTCCCCTCGCGCACCGCCCCCTGCGTGGCCGACGCCCGCGCCGGCATGTCCTACCTGCGCGACATGTACGGCCTGGACCGGTTCGTGCTGATCGGCTGGTCCTTTGGCGGCGCCGTGGTGTTCACCGCGGCGGCCGAGGACGAGCGCGTGGTCGGCTGCGCGACGGTCGCGAGCCAGACGGCCGACGCGGAAGGGGTGCGGCGGCTGGCGCCGCGCCCGCTGCTGCTGCTGCACGGAAGCGGCGACAACACGCTCGGCGTCGGCTGCTCGCAGCGCCTGTGGCACATGTACGGCGACGGCGACCGCATGCTGCAGGTGTTTGAGGGCGACAACCACAGCCTGAGCCGCAACGCGGAGCCCGCCGAGGAGATGCTGTGCGAGTTTGTGGCGCGGTGCGCGGGCGTGCGGGTCGGCGCGGCGGAGCGCCGCGATGTCGTCGCTGCCGAGCTGGTCGAGGACGGCGAGCGCCACGACCTGATGGAGAGGGGCGGCGATTTGAGGGCGCCGGAACGGGAGGATTAGCTTCTCAGGGGCGGGAGATTATAGCATTGTGGCTTTTGCTGAAATTGATCTGCACGAAGTCCTGTGTATGCTTGGGATCATTCAGAGCGTTCAAGGTTGTCAGTGTTGGGTTGTCTTCATCTGTATCGTGGCGTGTTTGTATCCACCCAGGGGCTCGTGATCAGGGGCAGATTGGATTGTATCGAATGTGGCCCGGTATATGAATGGTTTTGAGCCTGGCTCGTGTTGCACAATGATATCTCGTTCCTGCTATTGTTGTTCGTTCAACCAGGAAGTGAACCAGTTCATTGAGTCAAAATCAGGGGTACAACTGAGTGCAGCTGTTCTCGGGGTGGAGGAGCCAGAGTCAGTCAGGCAGGGTATTCATGGCGAGCAGAACCCTTGGTTTTGGGTGAGCAAACCCTACCGTGATCGTCTGCTCTGCTGCCGTTACAACCTCCGTGCTTCCGAAACCCCTGCCGAGCACCCCACGGCGGGGACGTATGCGGGGATGGCAGACTCCGATGAGGGGCGTACACCGCAGGTAACCCTGAACCCAACGACTAGCTCGTTCGCCGGACCATCGAGGCGGATCCGGAAGGGCAGGATCCAGTCGGGCCTCCACTGGCTCGCGATTAACTCGGCTCGCGGCTGTATCGACGCCACGTGCTGCGTGCATAAGGTGTCCGAAGGGGCCGGTATCTTGGGGAACGCCTCGGACATAGCCTCCAAGCTTGCCACTCAAGCTCTCCTTGCATTCGTTCCACACATGCATGCGACAATGACACCAGAAGCCGAGAAAGTCGACGTGCTCATCTGCGGCAGCGGCTCGGCGGGCCTCTGCGCCGCTGTGTGGTTGGCTCGGTACGGCGTCAACTACAAGATTCTCGAGCGACGCGACGGTCCTCTGCAGATCGGTCAGGCCGACGGCGTGCAAACGCGCACCGTCGAGATTTTTGACAGTTTTGGCATTGCCGAGGATCTGCTCAAGGAGGCGTACCATGTCCTTGAGGTGGCTTTTTGGGCGCCGGATGGTGACGTCCGAGGAAAGATCAAGAGAACACGGTTTGAACCAGACAAGGAGACGGCTATCAGTCACCAACCGCATGTCATCTTGAATCAGGCGCGGTTGAACGCGCTCATGATGAGCCAGCTGGGCCCAAAGCCACCGATCGAGTACGAGTGCGAGGTCAAGGGGGTCGAGGTGGATCACACGGCTGCAGACGTCGATGCGTATCCGGTTAGAGTGACGGCGGTCAAAAACGGAACGGAACGAGTCTATCAAGCCAAGTACGTGCTGGTAAGTGATGCCCATTGTATACCTAGGCATGCGTCAGTTCAGTTGAATCTCTTCTCGCTTTTGTATTCTGTTTTCTTTGTTTTCTTATTTCTCCTCTCGTCGACCGGTTACTGCTATTCTCGTCTGCCGCTGCAACTTTTCTGTCACCTTCTCGGCTCCCTTTGCTGTTGTTGGCTAACATGGTCCGTGATCACGTATTTTTCAGGGGTGTGACGGTGCACACAGCGTGGTACGCAAGTCGCTGGGCCTGATGATGGTCGGCGACAGCACCGACGCAGTTTGGGGGGTGATGGATATTTACCCGCGCACCTCCTTCCCCGACATCCGCAGGAAGTGCGTGATCAACTCAGACGCCGGCAGCCTGCTAATCATCCCCCGTGAAGGCGACGCAATGGTGCGCTTCTACGCGGAGCTTCCGGCGGGCACACGCGTTGCCGACGTCAGCCTTGCACGGCTCCAAGACCACGCAAGGCTCGTGTTGCGCCCCTTCAGCATTGAGTTTGCGGAGACGGCGTGGTGGTCTGCCTATGCTATCGGCCAGCGGCGGGCCAACTACTTCCACCGCGACTACCGCGTCTTCCTGACCGGCGACGCCTGCCACACGCACTCGCCCAAGGCCGGGCAGGGAATGAACGTCAGCCTACAAGACGGGTACAACATCGGCTTCAAGTTGGGCATGGTCTTGACGGGCCGAGCTCGCCCCGAGCTGCTGGAGACGTATGTCCTCGAGCGCGAGCGCACCGCCACCGAGCTGATCGAGTTCGACCGCGCATTTACCAAGCTATTCAACTCGCAGTACCGCGAGGAACATGGCGTGACGCCGCAGCGCGTGGCTGAGGAGTTCGTCCGTGCCGGGCGGTATACCGCGGGGCAGGCGGTGCGCTACGATGAGTCCATCATCACGTCCGTCGGGCCGCGAGACGCAAACATTGCAGCCGGTGTCACGGTTGGCATGCGATTCCCCAGCGCGCAGGTGGTGCGCTTTTGCGATGCCAGGGCCATGCAGCTGGTCAAGGGCCTGCCGGCCAACGGGCGGTGGTATGTCGTGGTGTTTGCGGGCGACGTGGCGCGAGCTGAAGCAGCGTTGCGGCTGGAGCAGGTGAGTCTTGATGCTGGTTGCGCTTTGCTGTGACGAAAAGGGGTAAACCTACACGTGCAACCGACTGATCGTCCACACCAGGTTTCACACACGCTAGAGCAGGTTGCACGACGCTTTACACCGCCAGGGGCCTACCCTGACAGCGTCATCGACCCAGTGCTTGTCATTGTGTCAGACCGGAAGCAGGTCGAGCAGCACCAGATTCCCGACTACTTCACTCCTGTAACAGACAGGTGGATGCTGAAGTGTACGATTGGCTTTGCACTCCCTTCGTCAGTTCTGGTGATCACGGCTGACTGCGAGCGGGAATAGGTCCAACCAAAGTTTATGTCGACAAGGAGAGCTACAATTCCGGCCACGGCCATGCTTATAAAGCGTATGGTATCGATCCGCAGAGGGGCGCGGTAGTCGTTGTGCGACCGGATCACTGTCAGTTCACTCACTTTGCCGATCAGGTTCTGCTCTTTACTGCTCTTGCAATTTCCTAACGTGCCATCACAGACGTAGCCAAGGTCGTCAGCATGGAAGAGATTGACTCTGTTCGGCAATATTTTGAGGGGTTTCTCGTCTCAGGAAACTAGGGACTCAAGCGCATAGCGACACGGACGAGCTGCTCCCAGACTTAGGCAGAGACTCGTGGGGTTATGAAACCTGTGGCTTTTCATTGTCATGAGTCATAGATAGTCAACAGCTGCAGCTGTGCTTGATGGCCAATGGGCGAGTGTTAGATTCGTGTCAACGTTTGAGGTAGTGCTACTTCAGACAATAATGAGATTGTCCGTCACATTAAGTAGGGGGTACTGCGCCTGTGCCGTGGCACGACTGACTCACAGAATCCCGAAGAGCCCAACATGGCACTTTGTCCGCTTCCTAGTTGTCCATGCAATATCATGCCCTGTCTATCTAAGATCTTCTCCTAAGCCTGCGTGTGTATTAGGCAAAGTAATGCGCTACGAAATAAGGCATGCGGCTACGGCGGCAAGTGTGTTGAGTCCCGGCATAGGCAAACAGTGCTAAACCACCAACAATCGCTGGCCAACCAAAGCTCTGTGAATCAACTGAGTCTGTCGGCATGCGGCCGGCAAAGGCAAGGTACAGCTGAGGAACAGCGTAGTCCTGACGGACACGACAACACACGGAGCAGCGGCTCACTGAGACGCGCCAGCACCTGTTTGATGCTAAGTTGTCCAAAACACCTCTCACCAACTGGTTGTGAGCCCATTGAGTGCTTTGCTCAGTACTACCAACAGCCACCGCGTATAAGAGCCTGGATGTAATGCTTCACTGCATCCTGAATTTGTCTTGCTCACCCACCTCCCCACCGTTCGTCTCGACATACCCCTAAGCTGTCCCGAGCAAAGGCCCAAAGTGTACAAGACGTGCAGATCAACCAAGCATCCGTTTACAAGGAGCGAGGTGCGCCTCAACCACAAGATGTCCCCGAATGATTGTCGAAATGGTTCAGATTGCTGGAATCTCATCGCCAAGTCATGTCCGTGGTACCATTTAGATGCAGACAAAGCGAAAGCTGTGCAGAAACGCCGACAGCGGGTCGAAGATATGAGCCGTGGTCTTAGCGACAAACAGCCAGAGGCGGTGATGGTCTCTGGACTTGCTGTCTCGGAGATGGACGACTCTGTTGCCATAACCCAGGCGCAAGAACTGGCAACATTCAATAAAGTTCGCGACGGCGAGATTGCAGTGCCGGGTGAGTAGTCGACAAATTACTTGGTCGTTACGTTGAAGCATGAATACGTCCAATCACTACCTTACGATGGCCTCTGGCTGATGGCTTGTTACCTAGGCTGCCCTCCTCGCTTTCACCCCTTGAAAGAGAGCCTGAGCTTACCTCGAGACGAAGAGAACACCGCACTGCCGTCTTGCTACCCAAAATACACTCATGTGTTTGAGCCTCTGCTACGATCCGTCCAACTGTTGGAATCCGACTTTGACATGGACACGGCAGACGTGGTTAGCAATGCAGGGAACTTGCATAAGCTCTTCGAATTGCTCAAGAACAAGGGCTGGATGGCAAAGCGGTTCGATTTGGAGCTTCGGGGCAACACGCTATTGATTTCGCGGTGGACTGACGACCCGAACCTGGCGCGTAGTGTCGGCCGTGGCGTCGGGTTCGAGCGGAAGACGTGTCTGCATGACGATGACGAGGACCCTGTGGTGCGGAACAGCGCCAGCCATCACCGGGTCGTAACATACCTGTTTGGAGGGCTGCGATGCGTCGTTCAGTCTGAAGCGGACGCCTATTTTTGCGACTGCGACCACCCTCTGGCGCCGCTGCCCCATTCGACGGCTACCCAGGACGACAAACCCGCATTGAAATACCCAGATCCACTGCCGCACCGTCATCCTCCGCCATCACTGCTCCAGGAACGTCCCCTGGACCGACGCCCTCAGCACGTCTCCCGATTTGCAGTTCTCACCCTCGATGACCCTGGCGACAGCGAGGAATTTGCCGCCTCCAGACCCCCTCCACCACCAACAACAGCTCCATCACCTACCGTCCTCATCCATCACCACGGCCGGATCATCCCCGCGGCATGCCTCGTCGAGGTAAAAACGCAAAGGGCGGGCGGCCAACCGTTGCCCTTCTTGTCATGGATGGCGCAGCTATACTTTGCGCAGCGCACGAAACTCTATGTAGCGAAGTACAAGGACAAGGTGTTTGAGCCGCAACGGGATATGGAAGTGCAAAAGATGGAGAGGCAGCTCAGGCAATGGGAACAGAAGGAGCAGAAGACGCTGAAGAAACTTGCCGCACTGCTGCAGGCTGTCAGGGAGCGGATGCGGGTGCTGAGGGTGAGAGGGGTGGAAAAGGTTGCGATGGTATGTGAGTCTAAAGGGGGGTGGCGCGATTCAGAGGTCAGCGTGATACTGCGCGAGCGGGAGAGCTCGGGTGGAATTCGAGGACTGATGCCCGATGGTTGCGGGAAGACGGGGGTCGAGTAATGAATCAGCGAAACTGATATGGTGAGATGGTACAGCGGAGAGTTAAGATACAGGGGACAGACCAGAGTTGAGAAATGTATTGCGTTGGAAATCAATCCCTCTCAAAAACACCAAAACGCCTCATACCCAACCCCTGTCTAACCAAGCTCTAACGCTACCAAGGTCAACAAAGATACCACCAGACAACACAGGATGTCCATGACAGACAACCCCTAGTAAGACACTGTGACCGCCCTTGCCACCCACCTCGGATCATCATCCCGGATGCAATTCTCCCACACCCACTTGCCCACGTCCTCCCGACTAATGGTATACCCAACCGCCTTGCTCTCCACAACCCCTCTGACGGGATCCTCGACGCCCACTCTGACCTTCTCCTCCGTCTCCGGCCCACCGGTATACAAACTGCCCCTGACAATTGTCCAGTCCACCAGGCCTTCATCTTCCCCTTTCCCACCCGCACCCGCGGCGCCCGCCTCGATAACCAGCCGCTCCATGATCCGCTTGTCCTCATGCGGCGCGTGCAGCAGCACCTTATACAGCGGCATCATCAGCAGCGGCACGTCCCTGACGCCCGAGGTGCTGATGCCCGTGGTGCTGACGACGACGAGGCGCGGCCGGCGCCAGTTCGCCGCGCCGATGCGGGCGCGGCAGTCGCGGAGCGCCTCGAGCAGCGCGCGCATGGCCGTCTCGCACACGTGCGGGTCCGACATGCCGCGCAGCGTCGGGTACGCGCCGAGCGAGGAGACGATGGCGTCGACCAGCTGCGTGTGGCCGCTCAGGGCGGCGGCGGCGCCCGCGTCCGGGAGCAGGCAGCGCGCGAGGGTGGCCGCGTCGCGGGCGTCGCCCTGGATGATGTGCAGGTTTGCGGGCGCGGTGGAGTCCGGGAGGAGCGCGATGAGCTTGGAGGGCGTGCGGCAGAGCGCGATGCAGGTGTGGTTGGCGGCGAGGGCGCGCTTGAGGGCGGAGAGGGCGACGCCGCCGGTGGCGCCGAGGAAGAGGATTGTCTTAGGGGTGGCCATGGTCTGTATGGTGTTGAAGATTTGAGCGTGGTTGAGGTCGGCAGAGGTTCTCAATTGTTTGTTGGAGTAATAGAGTGGCTGAAAGTGCCGTTATACAGAGATGTAGTATCAAGTTGGGTGGTCGTGATGGACATGGACACACAATGAAACGACTGAATGCACATGTGGATGTCTGTCCTTTTATGTCCGCCTTTGCCTGCTGAATGCCATCTTACTCAGCCCCGGGATGACGCGTGTCGGGGAAACGTTGCCAGATGACTCGTCGGTGCTGCGCAAGCCCACGGCCTTCAACATGGTGCCGCCGCCGGGCAAGCCGCCGACGAGTTGGTGGTGGCTGGAATGCGTCTGGGGATCCCGTAACTGGCGATTGCGAGGCGAGCCGGCCGTTTGCACAAAGGTTCCTCCGACGACCCACTGTGGCTTTCTATTCAGGCCGCCATTGGGCGCCACGTCGTTCCGGGGGCCGACTCGGCACGCGACGTGGAATCGATCTTGCATGAGACCAGCCGACCAGCCCTTTCGCTTGGAGCACTCACTTGCTCTCCCTGCTGCTGCCCCTTGAGCTCCTGAGTATGACGCATCTACACTGTACGTACTGCGTACACGGTATCCGACCTTTCTGCCTCCACACTCCATCCATTTAGACAATGAAATTTATTATTCATCCAGTGAAGGAACTCCCGAAAGAAACGAAGATAATAATTTAGAAAGAAACGAAGATAATAATTTAGAAAGAAACGAAGATAATAATTTAGAAATGAACGAAGAAGAAAATAATAATTTAAAACGGCTTAGACCTGAAGAAGAGGAAGAAAAAACAAATAAACTCCGTCTCTCGCCATGCCCCCCAGAGTGCGATACGGCCAGTTTGCGCGCCGCGTCTTCTTGTCAGCACACTCCCTGGACTTGCCCATTTCAGCGGGCGGCATGGATCACCGCTGCGGCTAGCCCATCCGGGCTATAGCTATCGTCTTATGGACCGGGATGCTTGCGTGCTAGCCCGCGTCCAGACCCTGAAGAACCCCGCAGCGTTGCAACCTCAGCCGTCGACAGTGCACCAACACACCAACAGGTCGTTCGGCGGGGGGAACGACGACGGCACGCGTTCGGGTTCGGGAGGCCGGGAGCGTGGCGGCCGATGGGTGCTTGGAAGACCTGTCAGATCATGCAACCTGCGCGGGGATGGTCTCGACCCCGAATCAGTGAGCCGCATGTGGCATGTGCTGTCGCTGGGGGGATTAACATTGGGACTGGTGTGGTTGAGGCTGGGAAACGTCCAGTGTTGTTGAAGTTCTTGTTGTTCGCTGGCCGACGGCGCCGTGTAACCATCGATAGCAGCTGAACACGCCGTCTTGTTGTCCAATGTTGCTCTCAAAGAACCCTCTGAGCCAAAACCAGTGCGCCGAGTCTTCAACACGGACATGGCTGCCCTGTCTGAACAAAGTGAACTGGAAACGGCCGGCTTAGACGAGGATGCACGTGTGCGCAAACTACTGCGAAACACTTCGGATGAGGATTAGCACGGAATCCCTCGCAACCCACCCCGACTTGCCGTTCCACGTTCTGCAGCCGCACCTCTCATCCTACATATGCACTTATGCTGATAGCTGCCCATGGAGTCCAACCAAGTTCCTGATTCCCGGCGGTTCGTTTGGCCTCCGCAGCCTGCTGTTTCCCCCGTTCTTTCTAGATCGTCGGATGATCGGACGAGGCTCAAGTTCTTCTCCTTCCACTCGCAGCACAGCACTCTCCCGTTCCGGCAGATATTGGCCAATATTGCGAGGCAAGGTGACAGTTGCAACCTAGCGTACCGCCGCCACGGGTCCAGCGAAAACAGCACGGCTGCGGCTCGGGCATGGAGCCCTGTTGGCTTTCTGGCCCCGTCGAGCTGTTGGAGGAAAAGGCTATGTTCACCTATACAAGCATCGGTTCATGTATATGCGCCAAGCTCCCCCAGGGCAGCCCGCGGTCATGTTGTGCCGCAACCATGCAGCCTAACAGCCGTCGTCGTTTCCTTCTTTATCTCCACAGGCTGACCCATCGCCAACGCGTTGTTCAAGCTCAACCCCAACGATCTGGCAAGAACTGTCTTGTTGTCCAGTCGCAGAACCACAGTGCCATTCAGATGATGGCGTTGCCGGCATCTCAACTTTCTTTCTTCATCGGTTCCATATCAACCCACCGCAATCATGTCGGCCACCGTTTTGAGCCCGCATTTGCGGGCATCCCATACAGGGCAAGGAGGACTGTCGAACTCGAGTTGCCAGACTCCCAGCATCGCATTTGGCAGACTGCGGAGATATCAGAGCAAGTCTTTGATCCGTCGAGGCAACATGCGTTTGACAGCTCCCGCCAGAAGCCACTCATTCGGCTTGCTGCGCATAGCCGAGGAGGTCAGTGTTGTGGAACTCGACGACACTCCCTCTCGGGGCGTGGTGAACGGGCAAGGAGATGGAAAGGGTACCATGTACTTTTCCGAGAATCAGCTTGGCGAGATCCTGTCAAAAATGGTCATTGTAGTTCCCTGCAAAGACGAGCAGCTATCTGTCATCCGAGATGTCATCTCTGCCATTCCAACCGGTTGCCTTGTCATTCTCGTCTCAAACTGTCCGCCACAAGACTATCCCAACCAAACAGAGATGCTCAGGCTTCTGGGCCAGCACGGGAGACAGCTGGTCGCCGTGCACCAGAAGGACCACGGAGCAGCCGCCGCGTTCTTGGCGTCCCCCCTTTCCATTCTGGTGGATCCCACCGAGAACACCATACGGAATGGCAAAGGTGAAGGCATGCTGCTTGCCATTGCTCTGGCGGCGGCCTTCTGCCCGGCACGGCGCTACATCGGATTTGTTGACGCCGACAACCTGCACCCGGGTTCGGTCACCGAGTACTGCAAGGCGTTTGCCGCCGGCTTTGCCATGCCGCAATCCGCGGCGGGAGAGGACATCATGGTGCGGCTGAAGTGGGCATCCAAGCCCAAACTCCGCGAAGACGGAAGTTTTGACAACGTTGATGAAGGGAGATGCTCGCGCGTCGTCAACCCCTGGCTCAACAAGCTCTTCACGGCCAGCGGGTATCAGCCTTCGACCACGGCGGACGGTGCAACAGTGCCTTTCGTCACGACAGGCAACGCCGGCGAACACGCCATGACGATGGGGCTGGCGCTCAAGCTCAGGATGGCGGCTGGTTACGCCATCGAGCCGTTCCATTTCGTCGACTTGCTTGAGCGGGGGCTGCTCATGCCACCCTCACCTCGAGCGCCGCTGGAGAAGACAAACGGCGTCATCAATGGGGCAGGCGGTTTTAAAAACGACACTGTCCCTCCCCCCCGCGCCCTCGACAAGCCGGTCCATGTCCTGCAGGTGCGCACCATGAGCCCGCACTACCACCGAGCCACGGACGACACGCACATCCGCAAGATGTGGGCGGCCGGGCTCGGGTCCATCTACCACGGCCTGGCCGAGTACCGAGACTCCACGCCAGACAGTGAGGATGGCGCCATCTCGGAGCTGCGAGACAAGCTGGACGAGTTCGCTCGGGACAACCTCCACGGCGAGAGTGGTGAGAAGAATGTCAAGCAGGAGCTCCCGAGCCCGAGAATCTACCCGGCACTCGAGGGCATCGACCTGGCTGCATTTCGTCATCAGTTGGAGGGTAGCGTCAAGAACGGGTCGTTGAGGGCGTACGGCCTGGTGCGGTAAAAGACGGGGACTGGATCCTCAGCATCAGGTGGGCATCGGCTTCCTTCATAGATTGGACACACAAGCATCATACTGTCGCGAGACAAACACAATGCATTCACTAGATGGGGATAAGCAGGCATTAGATGCATCTCCAGACATAGACTGGACACGAGCATAGACATGGAAGATGGTGGCTGATGGCCACTCCTACCTCTGCTTGCGCTCTCATGGTAACAGTTGACACTGAGCAATATTGATGACTGAGTAATACTGAAAACTGAAGTGAATATCAAGGCTTTACTTGAACAGCCCGAGGCACCTACTTTACCTACTTACCTACTGTGACGGCAACCTCTATGCTCTTCGTTTTTGTATTTGTTTCGTTGCTCTTGGTTGAGCATATCTGTATGTGATGCGCAAAGGCACATTGTCTTTCCTTCTACGGCGTCAGAAACGGCGAGCCCTGGCGAGATCACCTATCTGAAATAGCAATACACATGTATGTAACGGTACGTGTCCTTGTTGTACCTTGCTTACACAGGCTTCAGATGACCGAACAGGAGGAACAAGGGCAAACCTGTAGTTATTGGTTGTTGCTATTGGAAGAGAGAACCGTAGGGGGTCAATTGATTGTCCCAAAACATATGCCAATTGACTAGTTAGGTACTATATATACTACACACTTTGTTGGACTCGGAGAAGAGACAAAGAAGGCCAAGATTAGCCGATGTCTTCTTGTGTTGAATCACGGTAAGGTACGATACGCCCCCGGTCAAGGGGTGGGTGCCGGATCCGTTGCCTTCATCGTACCTTCCTAGTTATTTCTAACGGCTTCCAGAACAAATAGAAAAACCATTCCATGCTGGTGCCTAAACTTCTAGATTGGCCCGCTGCTCAGCTCTAGGTCACCGACTTTTTCAATTAGCGCAACAGGAAGATCACTGGGCGGGTTTGCGGGCAACTGTCCAGCGTTCAAACCCGCGATTGATCCGAGTCGCTTTCTCACCTCAACTTCAGGCGCCGTCTCAGCATTGGCGGGCACCATTCCGTCGCTCAGGCATCAGAATCATGATGGCTCTCGTGTCTGAACAACCACCACCGCCATCAACAGTTCCTCACCCGCCGATTCTCTCGTTTCGTGCTTCTCAGTCCTCAACATGGCGGAGCCCTTGCCATCGACCAGGTTCGCCAGCCTGCCGGCGATGCTGCGTTGTCTGGCCGAGCAGGCGCGTGCAAATACGAGTTGCTTCGGTCTCGGAGCTTTGGTGTTCGTTTGCCTTTGCTGACCTTGCCCGTTTTTTCTGATAGATTGTGGACCAAGAGCAGCTGAGCACCCTCTGCCAAGTCAATTCCACGTTTCACGAAGCAATGACGCCGTTTTTGTATCGGAATGTTGAGCTTCAGAGATTCAGAGGTGGCTTCTCCTTGTTGTTTGGTCAGCAGCAGCCATCTCTCCTACGTCAAAACTCTGGACGTTTCGATTTGGTATCACGATCACGACAATCTCTCATATCACGGCACCGTGCAGCACTTGTTTCGTCGTATGCCTCTCCTGGAGAGCTTTTTCTACGTGATTCAAGGGTACGAGATGGCTGGAACGGAAGCAGCCGGACTGACACCGTCTGCTCACAGGTTGTCGAACACCCTTCTGGCACCTGCTACACTCGACACGCTGCACAAGTCATGCCCCTCCATCAAGCGGGTCCATATCGTGTCCCCCAGATTCACGAAGAGCCATAAAGACGTTCTGTACAGCCAGCCGGACCTCACAGTGTTCGCCAGCCTTGAAGAGCTCACGTTGTGGGGTCTTGATGGGGAGCTGCCCTTTGGAGTGCAGATCCTGAGCGCCAGGTCCACGGGATTCAGTGAGGTGACCATGGATGTATCGGAGCAATTTGTGTCAGCTACGAGCCATGACGACTACTCGCTCGCCCGGGTGCGCGAGTGGTGGGACAAGATGCTGGAGACCCAGAAGGAGCTTGGCGAGAAAGTGCCGCACCAGACCTGAACAGAAGCTTGGTAGCCCTCTCGGCCGCGGGTTGGGTGAAGAAAGAGAGAGAGAGAGAGAGAGAGAGAGAGAGAGAGAGAAAGTAAGTAAGAGAGCATTTTGCACCGATTATACTGGGCCGTCAACGGCATCATCAGTCTTGCCCCAACTTCTTAGTCAGGGGCGCAAAGAAAACTTGAAGCCAGCGATGGTGTACATGCAGTAGCCTGACCCAATATTAAGCCCCCTTTAGAACTTGAACAGAAGCTCCGCAGCTTCTGACCTGGGAAATTGGGTTGAGCCACGCCCATGATGTACTTATTGCGCTGACTGAGACAGCTGAATTTGGGGCCATCCGCCCGCGAAAAAACAGCAGTCCAAACCGCGGCACATGTTGTCTGGGTGGAGTCTGGCGTATCCGTATTCCGGATGTATCACCGTCAGCACCTCCACCGCACTCAACCGGTCACCTCCCCAGCGGTTGAGACAGTCGACAAGGACGGAATATGGCGTTGGTAAGGCAAAAAAGGGAGGCCGCCGCTGACACCCCATCGCATGGCGCCAGACTGTGCAGCAAGTTCACCTCGGCCAGGCCTTGTGAGACGGATCAGGAGCGGATCACACATTCGCCCTTCACTCTGCAAGCTGTTTGTGGACGTGGTGTGACTCCTTCAGCGGTTGGTCAACAATTCCCGTCTTCCATCTTCCTCCTCTTGGGTGTCGACATATGGTCCTTGTCGGGAACATGTTGCTGGCCTATTCCGGTGGCGCAACAAAACCTGACGGCGGGGGCTCATTCGGAGTCTTGCATTCGAGTGGATGTTTCGAGTCCCGAGGCAAAACCCTCGACAGCAGCTGGGGTGGTCGGTAACGGATCATGAGTCAGGAGCGTCAGCCAGAGGGCGTGGCCGGGCCAAGTCGACGGGGAATCGCGCTGGTATCGGGACCCCCGGGATGACGGTGCCGAGTCTCACGGGAAAGTTCCCCGGGTTGTCGGAGAATTGCGTTGTCTCGGGGTTGGCGACCACATGATTGTGTAGCCAAGGGCGGTCGGGGAGGCGTGGTGGCGTTCTGTTGGCGTCAGAGCAAAGCCAGTCAGGAAAGGTGGAAGCCCAGCCGTGGCGCACCCTGATGGTGGGCGTCTTCCGCATTCTGGAATTTTGATGGCTGCCACGGCTATCCCCTGGATGCGCCGTGCCGTTGCCGGTGGGACGCCTCTGTGTTGTCAATCACCTCGGGACCTGCACTCCCGAAGCCTTCAGAATTTAGCTCGCAATCAGTCTGAAGAATGGTCCACCAAGCTACGGCCACTGTCTGTGGATGCGGCGATCTGCACCCTGCATGTGCCGGTCGGAGAGTGTTCTTCAGCTTCTCGAACACTGCCGGATGCGGACACCAGGCAGAGCGAGCAGGAATTCCGAGACCGACGGCGAGGCCGTGAGAGCATGCTCAATGAAACTGCCAGCGTTGACTGATCACCTACCTAGGTACCTTAGTCTGTCAGGCGTCGCATGGTGTGCAAACAACCCCCTGACCAAGGCACTTCCCTACCTGGAATGTCTCCGAGCGCAATGGACAAAGTTGGGGCTTGCGGAGTTGCAGCCGATCACAAAGCGACCCCAGTTGCAGCTGGCCGGCGTGTCCCGGGGGGTGGTCGACTGGGGCAGTGGGCGGTTAGTAGGCCAATCCGAGGCTGTCCCGCAGGCTGTCGGAAACATGTCGGCCGCAATACCATCACCGCTGCACCATCGCCGGGTTCATGTTGCTGTCGACAAGATTTGGGAATGGGACTGTTCCGCATTCCAACGGGGCGGTATGTTAGAAAGCGCAGGTGTTGGAACGACACAGTATGTCCTGCGATCTAAACTTGGTGTTCGTCGCCTTGCAGCACGTTGCAGTGCTCAGCCACACCACTGATTGGTGGAGACTGGACGTTGGCTGTTGAGCACTGCGGCCGAAACTGAGGCCCGGGCTGAGCTGTATGAATGACCCTATCTACAACGTTGGGCAGCTTCAGAACGCCTTGATCTCGGTGGCGTCCGGGCCAAAGTGCGCACAGCCTGAGTCAAGGCCGATGCTGAGATGCGAGGCAGGGCCAACAGCACGCACAGTGCCCTGGTCACCGGTGTTGGTCGCAAGGCAGAGCCCGCCGAGAGTGTCGATGTTGGCAGCTCATGGTCCATCGGGTGATTGAAGATGGTGAGCCTACCTAGTAATGTACCCCCAAATATTTCCTGGTCACGAGATGAGCAGGAAGATTGACATGAGGCCGGCAAGGTGCACACGGCACTTCGTCGGCCAAGCCCGGATTGCAGCAGGGCTGAGGGGAACAAGGTCTGCATACACCGTCCTGATGCCCACCATGGATGATTTCGAGCTCCTGCTTAGTTAGACACTCACACATACACTCAGTGTGTCAGTTTCCAGGTACGCAGACAAACTCTAGGTGGGCTTGCGCCAGCTGCATGCGGGCGTTCAATGATGCGTCTGAACGTGAAGGCATGGGCACGTTTTACCAGGATGCTAGGGCACTTCAGCTGCTACTCCGTGTATGGGAGCAATCAATGTTTGCATTTGATATGCCGTTACGTGGTGTCTGGTGTGCATCTCATCTACTCCAACTGTCTGTCCGCCTTAAGGGGTTCATTCGTGACTCGTTGTGCAGCACCCTCCTGCCGTGCATAGCGCAGGGTAGATGTTAAGGGGGGATTAGGGCTGAAAAAGAAACGGCACAGCGCGCCTACCCGCGCTTGTTTCTGCGTGAGGGAGAGATGAGCTTCGACTTTAGCCTGCGTCCTCCTATAGGGACGCATCGGCCGAAGACAGCAAGGTTGGGCTGTCCAAAATGCCAGGTCGGCTACTCATTGGCTGCTTCTTGGGTGAGGCGGTGCAGGGGGGCCTGGTGGGACCTGGAAATCGCTATTTATTAGCTAGGGCCGCAATGCCAGCGGCCGCCAGGGGCTCAGGAGCAAGAACGAAGTCGTCATGGCACGCATGCCGTGTGGGTGCTAACTGCGCGATAATCGGCCTATGAGCTCGGCGTTCAGGGGATTTCCGAAGATGCGTCTATCGGCACGCAGCTAACGCGAAATGACTTTTTTGTTTGCTTGGTGCCACGGTGTCACCGTCCGATTTTCTTGATGTGTGCGAGACGGGACCCGGACATCTGGGACCAGACAACAGGCCCGGGAACGCACCAATCAGGGGCAGCCCACCCCCGATCCTCGACTCCCGACCCCCGATTGGGAGCGCGAGGACTCCGGTCGGCGCTTAATTACACGCGGCTTCCCATCTCGGTCTTAGTGAGAGCTCTATGTCGTCCCTTCGCAACCAAACCAACGGCAACGGCCCCACGGCACAGACTCCCCGGGGCCCAGTGCCCCCTTTCACGGCTTGGGCTTGCATATGTGCTGTGTGCTTGTTGCTCCTTAGCCCCAACGGCGCACTGCCCCAGTGTGCCCCAGTGTGTGCCCTCATGAACCGCAGTTCGCTGCACCGGCACGACAACCGGCTCCAGCCTGCACGCACGCCCGGATGTGGGCTGGGCGCGGAGGAGACGTGGAGACAAGGACATGGAGACACACCCCCTGTGCTGCCTCCCGTGCCCGTGCCAGGCCGGGAAGGGCAACACCATGGTCATACATGAATGCGGTCATACCCCAACTCTATCTGCCTCGCTCACGTCCCAGCGCCCTGGTTCTCATCGGTCGGGGGGGCACTGCTGCATGCGAGACCCTCGGACGCGGCCACCCGCAGCACCAGCACGCAGTCTCATGTCGGCTCAACGTCGGTCTCTCCTCGCCAGGTAGCCTGGCTCGTTGGTCATCTGCTTTGCCTGCCTTCCGCCCTCACCGGGAGTTGGACTCGAGCTTGACTCAGACTTCCAAGCGGCACACCTTCTTCCTCACCTCGCACCTGTCTATAAAGGGGCGGCCCCACTCGCAAGTAACCAGGAAGCCCACCGCCAGCACAGAGCAGTCAAGTCTTCACCAGACCCTCTTCATTCTCAGCAGCCTCGGTCTTCAACTTCAGTCATCATTGCTATTCGCACACATCATTGCGTGCTCCCTCGCTCTCCTAAAGCCTTCTTGCCGCTTCGCCCCTCACGGCTGCTCCCAAGCACTCACGGTTACCGCTTCACCAACACTCGAGACATCCGTCCATCATGTGCTACTGGCACTTAGTCCACTACGAGGACTGCGGACATGAGGAGATCCAGCGAGTGCCGTACTCATGTGATGTCTACACGCGCCACAGGTTCGGTACTTGCCGGTACAGCGAGCGTCACGACGGCCCGCGTGCCCGTGCCTCCCTCACGTATGCACCGGGCTATTGCAGCCGGCGGGAGTGCGAGATGCTCTACAAGTACATCAACTATACCTAAGGCGGGCACCATTCTGCGCTGCGAGCGTGGTGGCGCTTCCATTTGCGACTTATGCGCCTGACAAGACGACGTGTACGACTACTTGAAGAGTACGGGACATCCCAGGACAGGAGCCACAGCTTCCCCGCCACACTCGCTGACCCTTCTATTAGAGCTTCTGAATACCAGTACCTCCTTTTCATGTACTTCAACAAGTCTCACGATTTGAGACCACCTCGACGCATGCGGCCTCGAGCACGGATCATTCATTCAAGCACACATTACGATGGCCTACGAGCCACGGAATGAAGTGACATTGGCTGGACAGACAGGGTGGTTGTTAGGGTAGAGCTTGGGGCCAGCACCACTGCATCAGGAGGATTGGTTTTACGACGGGATATCCCAGGAAGAAGAAGTCGTCTCGACGCTTTTTAAGTTTCATGATTCAGTCAACAGTACGGTTTATCCTTTTCATGTCACTCATTTTTATATTATCTTTACCTGGTATTCTGAGTTTTGAAGACAACAGCTCTTTTCGCGTTTTTCTCACCCTGCATGTTTTTGCATCGTCTTTTCTTTCTTTTCTGAACCATTGTTTGAAAGCCCTAGAATAGACATATACACCCGACGTTGGTTCTGTTGGCCGGTTTCACCTATACAATCCAATCCGTATCTTGGCGAACCCTTCTTCTGTCGTCGCTCACCTCCATCGCATCGGAGTGCAATCACGAGTCCCTGCCCCATAAACGCGTCGCCAAATCCTGGAGGCCACTTGAGTCGTCCGATCGATGGATGTCGGTTGATGAATCCTTCCCGCCAGCGCGAACACCGGGAAAGGAGCGATACAAGCTGACATCCGATCCTCCCGCGGTGCGGCGCTCCTGAGTTGTCTTTGCCGCCATCCACGAATCAAGTAACATGAGCCCAGGGCTGCATGTTTGCATCGCAGCTGCAGCTGCGGCCAACAAGGTTTGTGAGCCCCACGGAGGTTGGGCGTGGCAGCATGGACGCCACGTCGGGGGGGGGGGGGGGGGGGGGGGGGGGGCCCCCCCCCCCCCCCCGGTTTGTAAAAAATACGGGGGTTATTTTATCAAACCCCCCG
>JAMAKO010000145.1:0-32800 GCA_023628555.1 Chaetomiaceae sp. R4402
GGGCGGGGACGATACCACAGCTGCGAGTCTGCTGCCACTGATCGGGGGAGAGCAGCCTACTTGAAGGGTTTCTTAGGCAGAGTCTCGCTTACACGAAGACGATGGATGATCTCGTAGACTCTGGGTTCTTATTGAGGGCCAGCTACCGACTTGACCAACAACTGCCAAGATACCGCAGCGAAAACTGTCTCATGAAGATCTGAGTCATGAAGATGAAAAAACAACGCTTCCCACATCGGTTGTATGTAACAAAATCCAATGCGAGCGCCACAAAATCCAAGCGAAAGCCTCCGCTCCTGTAATGATGGCTCGCGGGTGTGATCCGCACCGCGGCTCAACGCACTGATCAATCCGCCCGGGCCGGCTGTTGCTGCGCTTGAGACCGCGCAGCGCCATCCGCCTGCCTCGCCTCCGACAACCCCAGAGCCTCTTCGCGCGCCCTGTCTCTCATCCTCTCCCACCCCTGGCGGTGGTTGTCTTTTGAGGTCTCCTGTTCGGCGACAACGTCCTTGCTTCGCTCTCGCCCTCCTTGGCTGACAATCACCGGCAAGGGCGCCACAACGGCGGGTCCTCCGCCTGGAGGAGACTCCGGCAAAGCCGTCCGCGTCTTGCGGATGAACCCGCTGAGGAACCTGCGCGGGTGGATTCCGCTGCGCAGGCTGCGGACCGTGCCTCCGCCGCCGGGGTTCGCGGATATCTCGCTGCTCCGGGAGGCCTGGCGCAGGGAGTGTAGGCTCAAGTCACGCCCGCCGAAACTGCTGTGTCGCGCGTCTCGGTTGACGCTGATGGTGCCGAACAGCGGGGACAGGGTGGAGTCGACTTCGCTCCCCGAAGACCCCGGCGGCGGCCCCTCGCTCTCGGTCCACGCCGCCGTGCTCCCGCCGTAGGTCGACAGGCTGAGCGTGTCGCCCACGACGAGGCGGTCCATCACATCGGACAGGCCGATGCTCTCCTCCGTGACCGACTCGGCGTTCCGCAGCGCCTCGATCCGCGCGAGGCAGTCGAGGGAGCGCCGGTGCAGGTCGATGCAGAGGGTGTGAAACTTGAGGAGATCGCCCTCGTAGATCTGGGATTCGCTAGCCGAGGCCGGGTGCGCATCGGCCCAGAGCTTGACCAAAGCGGCGTGGTTGCGGCCCTGGTCGACGAGGTAAGGGAGAGAGGGAAACCCTTCGCGAGCCATGGGTGACAGGCGGTGGAGGATGGTGGTGGGCGTGGAGTAGGGCGCCGGCAGGGGCGTCTTGGTCCGTTCGGCGGGGATGGCACACACGGCGTCGAGGAAGTTCTTGAACGCCTGGCGTTGTGTGGTGAGGAAGGTGTTCATCTTCTCCATCCACGTCTCCTTCTTGCCGATATTCGACAGATTGGCGAGCGCCTGCAGCGATTTCGCAATGAGCGTCAGGGTGCGCTGCGCTCGGGGCCGAGGATGGTCTCGCAGGAGGCCGAAGAGCTTGGGGTTTAGTATGGCCGGGCAGAAGAAGCGGAGGAAGAGGAAGCCGGACACAGACGTGTAGGTGACGGTGCGTAAGAAGTCGCCGTAGCGGTCTTCAGCGACCGCGCGAATGTACTTGAGGATGTGCCTCAACTCAGGCGGCAGGCGGTTGGCGGACGAGGCAATGCAGTTCCATATGTCGGCGGTGAACTGCATAAGGTGGTCCCAGTGCTCATCCAAGTTCTCGCCGTGATGCAGCTTACCCGGGTCGACCTCGCAGCTGAGATCGCTGTCGTTGATCTCGGAGATCTTGTCTGCGAGCGTCTCCCGCAAATACTCTTTGCCCATGCGGCGCATGTGGAATTCCAACGCTTGCGTCAGCAGCGAGTTACCCCTGAACAAAAGGTTGGCTTCGCCCTGTAGCGACTTGCCCAAATCTCGAACGACCTGCTCCCTGTCGATGGTGGACTCAATGGAGTCATTGGACTTGAGGCGACCACTGAATCTCGGCTTCTTCCTCGACGCTTGATTCCCGATCCCGTCAATCTCCTCTTCCACCATGTTCATGATCCACTCATTGGCGCTTCCTGAAACCTGGAAGATGTTGACGAAAATCTCGGCGAGCCTGCGCAAGCTACCCGGAAGCGCCCCGGTGATTTGGGCTGTGAGTCCGGAACTGGAACGCTGCAAGAGCTCCGAGAGCGGCTGGTAGTGCCGTTGAAGGAGTACGGCAAACTCCTCGTGGTGGACTTTGAGAAGCATGGAGCCAATCGAATACTGCCTTTCGTCGTAGATCTGAAGCCACTGTTCATGATCCTTCCCGCAATCCAGCTGTTGCAGTGGTATGTCGACGGAGCCGCAAAGCACTTCCGTCAGGTTGCTTGGCTTTACGAGCCCCAGAGTGGCTTGGATTTGGTGGGCGAAACTCTCCGTGCTGTCGTCGACCCTCTTTAGGAGTATCGACAAGTAGGGCAGGGGGGCTGGGAGATCGGTGAACTCGCAGTCCTCCCGCCAGAACGGGTTCTTGGTGTCAGTTTTGGTGGTCGTTCTGGCCCGCACCTCGCCATCCAGGATAATCTCGGCAAGATAGTTTCCAACGACGGGGTCTGGATCCGGAACCTTTCCGTGGCGGTCGGTATGGCCCGCGTCGCCGGTCCAGGTACGGCTGCGCAACTTTGCCTCAGTGATTCGGACCGAGATCGTCTTTTCCAACCTAAAAGTCTCGCCGGCCGGCTCCTGCTGCATGTCTGCTACTTCCAACACTCGCCCTCCATTCGTAGGGTCAAGATGGTACAGGTCGGGTATGGTGAAGGCGCGCAGCAGGACAAACCAGACCTCAAATAAAACCCTAGTTTCTAAGGCGATGTATACCGGCCTGAATATCGAGAGCTGGGTTGAAGTGGATGAGTAGGTTGGGAAGATGGCCAGGCAGTAATTCTCGTCCAACACAGACCTGTCGAGCTGCTGGATCGCGGACCTTGCTAGCTGCGAGAGCTCGATCGTGGAGAGCACCGTCACATCATTCTCGGTCATTATCTTCAGCTCCCCGTTGTCGTGGAGAATGCAAGATACCCTCCTCCAGCAAGTCTGGGCGGACCGCAAATCGCGCGTCGAGGGCCGCCTCACGATGGCTCGCGGCGAGACGGCGGCACCTTTGTCCCACAGCATAATCTTACCGACCTTGATGATTGCCCTGTCCCGAAGGCCCGGTGAGGACACCCGGCGTTTCATTTCGATCCGCGCTGGCGCTGCAGCGGGGGTGTTCCCGGGGCGCATAGTTGGAGGCTTCGCGCCAGGCGGTCGCAACTGTTGCCAGCAGAGCAACGCGGCCAGCCAAAGGTCGAGCTCTTCAGCAACTAGCGGCCGCAGAAAGAGCGCCACGGCCAGCTGTGAACTGCCTATCTCGAGGCAGACTGAATCTCTGTCCACCCGTGCCACTGGCGCCACCCGGCAGCCCCGCAAATCGGGAACGAGTGTGGTATGGAAGGGGCCGCTGTCCCCTGGATCGAGCATCAGGCTCCCTCTCTCCTCTTCGATATAGCACATGCCACCTTGCCACGGGCCACCGGGTTCTTTCTGGTACTCGATCTCGCCGCGCATCCTGCCGCACAGGTTTTTCATGAGAAGCAGCACCTTGTTTGCATCCGTGGTGGGAATCGGGAGGGGTAGGGAGTCGACAGAAGGGGGGAGAGACGAGAGTGGCGAGCTCGGCCGCGAGGACGACCGCTTGGTCAAGCGGCTCCTGGGGCCGGACGGCTTCTTGTCCTTGGGCAGCGCGGCAGGGACAGGCTGCTGCATGTCTGTCTGTTTGTACGTCTCAAAGGGAGACTGGAAGGACGGCAGGTTCAGCTCGTCGGTGACCGGGAGAGACGAAGCTGAGGAGAAGGAGCCCATCCGATGGCGCGCCTCGGCGGATGGGGAGAGCTGCTGGCGGAATGCACCATCCATGGTGTGTGTCCTAGGCCGAAAGGAGGTCGGCCGCGGGGGAGGGCTGGTTGAGGCGCCATCGAAGGAGCTGGCGAAAGCATCATTGAACACGACGCCCTGGCGTCTGGTCGGGAGACCGGCGACCGCACTGCTCGGAATGGACCTGGGCGACGTCTGCGGCGACACGCCAGCGAACCCGCGGGGCACGTGCGGCGCGTTGGCCTCGGCCGGCTCAGGCGTGACCGCCCTCACCGTCTGCCGGAGCGCGTTGCCGAGGGTACCGGCCGAAGCTCTCTCTGAGCCTCGCGGCGTTGGCACCTCGGAGAGCGGGGGAAGCACGGCATTATGCGTCGGCCGATCCGGCAGAGGAGGCGCGGCGACGCCATGGGGACTGCCCCCATAAGAGTACGACCTTCCATCCATCAGGGGCCGTGGACTGGCCCGTCAACCCACGTTCTGGCGGCACAGGCTAGGACCAGAAGGGGGAGGGGGCGACGTAGGAGCGAGCGTAGCCCGTGGGAGAAGTCCAGGCCACGAGCTGCACACATATGCGCTGTCGAATCTCAAGGGCTCGGATGCCTCGTCTTCTGCACGGGCAGAACTAACCCCTCGGCAGCTTTTGGCGGAGCAGGCGGCCCGTTCTGGCCGCACGTGCCTTGGGTGACCGCACTCCCTCTCAATTGTACAATTCGCATGCACGACGGCCGCAGCGCAACCATAGCAACCACTGCGCTAAGCGAGATGTCGACGGCTAGCAAACCGGGGTGCTAGCTCTCGTTGGACGACGAAGGCGAATGGGCTGCAACGGCGCTCCGCAATGTGTAGTCGACCAAAGGTTTCTTGCGATCGGGTGGTGGGAGGAGTTGCGCAGACGCCGCGGGTTGACGTAGGTGGTATACTGTCGATAGGTAGTATGGCGGCACAGATAAGCGTTGCGCCTATGCATCCATCGGGCGGGAGCTGCAACCCGGGCCACCGGATGACGGAGGCGCTCGCGGCGAGCCTGGGGTAATTGTGCGATGATCGATCGTGAATCCCGAAGGCGACGGCGACGGCGGCGAAGCGAACGGGACGGAGAGGCGCGCGGTCGCAAACTCGCAGTTGGCGAGGGAGACGATGGCAGCAACTTGCAGCACTCCGCAGCAACGGCCAGGCAGGTCCTGCAGGATGCAAGGCCGGGCAGGGAGTCGATTATTATTATTAATTAGCGAGCTGTTGTTGCATTGCCAACCCCAGCATCAGCTCGGGGCAGCGCGGGCAGAGTGCGGACCGCGACACGCTACTAGCTCGGCTGGGTTCCACCACGGAAGTGGCGCGGCCGGTCGCTATCTTTCCCTAGGGTCGATCTTAGCTTCCTGGGGCGCTGCAAGCGTGGGCCTGGGCGGCGGTGCGGCGGCGGAGAGGGCGGCTGGGCGGATAGCGAACATTTGATGATGGAGACTAGTAGGCTGCACCGATGTCTCAGGTCAGCTCGATCGCGTTCCACGGCATCCTTCTACGGCATGGACGCTTGGTAACGTAGCCTTCACCTGCAAGTCACGGCGAGCAGCTCCAGAACGTCTTGCAGGGAGATTACCAAAGAAGAGAGCCGGCCCACGCTAATAACGTTGATAATGCGGGGTTGTGCATATCCCGGTCCCGCTCGGCTGCAGTGAACATTGAAGGCGGACGGGGGAGGCAGCGAACATTGCAGCCCTAACCCTGGATCAGTCTAATGTTATATCAGGACGGAAACACGAGCCTTCAAACACGGAAGTATTCCGTACATAGTGCTCATTCGCCTTCTGTGGTACTGCCCGTCTATGTGTTGTGGCATGGTATCTACAAGAACAGGGAGGTTGGGCGCCTTTGCTCACCACTAGACCCTGCGTCTCGCCATCAGAACCCTTCTCCCGTCATGATGGTCCGGCCACCGCCGTACCAGAGCATGCCACAGCGAGCGTCAAGCCCCCTCTCTTGGCCGACAATCCATTCTCCAATGAACTCGCCCTTTTCGACGTCCCAGACCTTGTCCTCGAGCCAACTGTTGATGCGCTCGATGGTCTGGACCCAACGCTCCCGCATGGCGGGCGTCTCATGGTCCTTCTCCGTCAGGTAGCGGCCCAAAGTGATGTGCGCGCTAGGAACCACGTAGCGTGAGGCAATGGTCACACTCTTCGACGCTGCGTTGAAGACGTCCCGCCGGAGATGATGATACGTGTAGCTATCGCCTTCCACTGTCCCGCCGTTGCTAGAGGGTGCCGGCACAGAGGGCGGCGACAGTACATCCTCTCCTGCAGCCGGCAGGAATGAAACGGCGATGGCGGACAGGTCGTACGACAGCATCGGCTTTACGAGCCGAGCCCGTCGTGTGAATGTCAGCCCCGTCAGAGCAGGAACCTCCGGACGGATGCAAGAGACCAAATCGTCAATCTCCTCGGCGGTCTTGGAATGAGCAACCTCGAGGGTCGTCAGGTGCATGCGGTGTGGAGGCATCAGCCAGAGGTCTGGTCGTAGATATGTCAGTATTCACTCCTGGTCGTGCAGCGCAAGATGTTGGGTGGAGCAATGCCTACTTGGAGCCGTTTCTTTCAGGAGCGCCTGGAGGTGTGAAGCCAGCCTCACGATGTGGTCGGGCGGTCGAGCCCAGAAGACAAGACAGTGCCGCGGATCTTGGAACCCCGGTTCCAAGTCCGGATTCTCCAGTCGCAGCAAAATCGGGTCGATACTCAGGCCTGCGAATTCGGCTGCGAGAAATTTGTCTCGCTGTTGGGTATTCCTCGTCGTGCGATGCGTGGAATACAAGGACTGGATCCTGGCCTAGATGAGATGGCCTCCATTAGCGACCGAGCAAGCAAAGTGCTGGAGAAGAGGTGCCGGTGTTATAATCTGTCCGCTCGCTTTCAGATACAGCACTCCCTCTCCTGCTTTTGTTGCTACAGCCTCCAATGTGGCCTGTGGCAACCGCTTTGGTAGTTCAGAGGTTGAGCGAGCAGGACTGCCCAGTTGTCCTCATCGACTCTTGAGGTGGCCAGGTAATATACCACGCTATTGGCATAACGACGCCTTTTGAGCTTCCTTCCCGGACGTCATGCTGCCAGACGCTTGCCTGCTGACCGAGCTCCGGGACGCAGAACTTCTCTGGAGGAGCGGAAACCGCAACTTTTCCTTTCCTCTGCTCCTGACTTCCCGTCACCGCCACGAAAACCACGAAATCCCTTGATGCGTGTCCTTTTTCTCATTCGTCTTCTTCCCCCACCTCTCCCCTCTCCTTTCTCTTCGCATCCAGCCACAGGGAAGGGGAAGCTTACCGCGGAGCCATCGCAGGCGTTAATGAGGGCGTCGTAAGGATTCTCTCCCGGTTTGATGGTAACTCCCGACAGATCCTCAAACTTGTTTCCGGTGTCTGACAGCGGCAGTGGCACCGCAGCAGGCGGCATCTCGGGCATTGCTTGATCGAGAAGGCACCTTCAGGCCGGCACCTTCCCAGACTCGGCGGTATAAGCGTTTTGTTCCAGGCAGCGACGAGCGCAACTTGATTCGCCGTCAAAGCGCGAAGTTAACCTCGCTCAGGTCTGCCGGTGTGTCTAACGTCAGCTACCTCCCAAGACAAGCCCAATATTTCCCCCTCAATTCGTCTTGATCCATCGTTGCGGCTGAGCTGCAGGGCCAAGATCAAATGCGCCTTAGTAAGCATGGCCAGCCACAGCGCAGCCCTGCTTTCAGCCTCACCACTCGCCTCACCACCAGGCTGCAGGAGTCTTGGCAGCCTTCAACGACCAACGGCAGGAGTTCAAGAGACTTGCTCAAAGCAGTCACCCCCGGCTTCGTTCCAACGACAGCGATTTCTGCCTGTTGCTTGGGACATGGATCCAGACACCTTCGAGATGGCTCAATCAGTGGCGACCAATCTGACCACCGCATACTTGGGCGCACCTGCGGTTCGGCGCCATCAGTTGCGGTTGCCAGAAGGGCCACCGCGGCCGTACATACCGGACAATGAGTGGTCCTCGTTTCTGTCATGACGGCCGCTGAAAGACCCGGGCTCTTTCACCGCTTGCACTGACATGCGCCCTTGTGGCGGCCATGCTCAGGGTGGAGAGGGTCAAAGACGGAATTGCTTATCTGCCCCCGTCAACGACCGTTCGCACGAGCACTTCATATCGCTTCAGTCGCTCGGAGTGGATGGATGAACTTGAATGGGCCTGGTTTTGGCGGCTAGGTCGATCAATGGCGGTCTTCACAGCTTTGCGTTCCCTCACCTTCATGATATTCATCGACACATCGACACAAGACTACATCCAGCGGCCACCCTAACTGCTGATGTCAGTCAACGTCGTGCCATTTACGGCATTAGGAGCACAGTGCATACCGGTACCAGGCTGCACTGCAGCGGAGGCTTGTTTCCCGGAGCCTGCTGGTGAATTCCTTGAAGCCAGAGAGTGTGAGCCATGGACCCGCTTGGTCCTAGCTGTGCCAGTCACGATCATGGAAAACACGCTGTGCCTGTTTATTCTGCCCGTGTTTTTCGCTTTCGGGGTTGCCTGTTGTTCCTTGTTCTTTTATACCCCTCTGCCCTGAAGTCGCTGGTACGCCCGACCGAAAGTCTCAACTCGCGGGGACGCAACACCATCAACTGCAACACGCTTGGCCGTCTCCCACGCGACAACTTTTACTTCCAACTTTTGCTCTGATCAACCGGTCTTCTTGCTCGTAGCGAAAAGTTGCAAGGCAGCTGCTTTCCTAAAGCTCCGAGGAGCAGTGTGCTGGTTGCGCGGTGAGAGAATCAATCGGTCAGTCAGTCGAGTGAAACCGCGCCCCAGCTAACATCGTTTAGGACATGGCGCCCCAGAGGCTTAACATGTCTCGTATTGTTCGCGCAGGATGCAAGGATGTCAAACCGTCTGCCTCGGACAAGCATCCAAGCAATGTCTGCGATGCCCGAAACCGGAAGCGCTCCGCGGACTGTCTCAGCAACGCTGCTGATTCGAACCGCGACGTCAATGATTGGCTTACCCAGTCAGTTAAGAAGAGAAAAGTCGCTCCCGCCGACACAGTCGGCGAGTTGCTTGGCCCCAACCGGGAACCATCGTCCCCCGATGCGGATTCTGGTTACTCCAGCGTCAACGAAAACTTGGATGTCGCTCACGCGGCAGAAGATACATCTAGGGAACCCGCCAAGGGCTCCAGGGGGGGCATTGACACCAGCCTGCCTCCCCTATCCGATGTCCGCCAAATGTTTGAGGATCTGGTGGCGCGAATCGACCCCGTTTCCCTGAAGAACTCGCCCTTCAAGTTGAACGTGGCGACTCTCTGCTCCGGTACAGACGCGCCGATCTTTGCCCTGAACCTGATTCAAGACGCCATGCAAGCAATGGGTTATGACGGCGCCTTCGAGTTCGAGCATCTCTTCAGCTGTGAAATCGAGCCTTTCAAGCAGGGCTTCATTCGCCGCAACCTTCCGCATGGCACGATCATATTTCGAGACGTCGTTGAGTTGGCTGGCTCGAAGGGCCAAGCGTGAGTGGCCCCGTGGTATATGGCGGCAGTGTGACGATAGTCGTGGCTAACCTGCTGTAGCACAACGGCTGGAGGTTCTAAAGCCGCGGTTCCGGACAAGCCGCTGGACATACTGTTTGCAGGCTGCTCCTGCGTTGACTATTCCAACATGAACCAGAACAAGCCATGCGGACGGGTGCCTTCACTTGACCGCCACTTGAAGCGAAAGGTCCGGGGTGATTGCCAAAAAAAAGCGTCCATGTCAGAAGAACCTGCGCTCCCGCGTGTCGCCGTCGACCATTCATTTGTCGAGGATCTGGACCGAGGGCTAGACGAGCTACTCGAGGTGTCTGCTGGGGAGTCTGCCAGAACGTTCTTTGCGGCAATCAAGCTCATCACCGTCCTGAGACCGAGATTCGTCGTGCTGGAGAACGTCATTGGGGCGCCATGGGACATGTACACGGGGCAAATATTTCCCAAAATCGGCTACGCAGCCCAGTGGCTGAGACTGGACAGCAAGGAATTCTACCTGCCTCAGACCCGTCAGCGCGGCTATCTGGTGGCGGTCGACGCCGTCCGCTTTGGCAAGGGACTCGCTTGGAAGGTTGTGGGCGAATGGCGAGCCAATCTGCCCAAGTGCAAACGTCCGCCGTCAGCGTCAATCTCCGCCTTCCTTCAACCCCCTGATGAGCCGGCAACGATTCAGGCCAGGGCCGAGATGGAAACCAAAGGTTTGGCCAACGCAGAATGGGCCCTCTGCTCCCTCCGACACGCCGATGCGCGTCAGAAGAACGCCGTGCGTCGGGACGACAATCCGTTCAGCAAAAAGGCGATGCGTAGCGGCCGCCTCGTTTTTGCTCTCTATCCCTCTCACTCCTGGTTACGGTTTTGGGAAGCCCAGGTGACGAGAATCGTTGATCTCATGGACATCGCATATGCCGTCGCAAATACCCATGGCGTCGACTTGGGCTTCAAGACGGGCATGATAGATGTGAGCCAGAATGTCGACCGCAATCATTTCGTCGGCTCCGGCAGCTCTGGCTTGAAGAACCTTGGCATTGTCGGTTGTATCACACCCACGGGACTGCCCATCGTCACCGATTTGATGCGCCCAGTTACCGGGACAGAGACTCTTTCGCTGCAGGGCCTCCCTGTTGACGAGCTGGTCATTTCGACCGAAACCCAAGGTCAACTACGAGATTTGGCGGGGAACGCAATGTCTGTCACGGTTGTCGGCGCTGTCACCTTGACTCTTCTTCTTGCCGCCTCCGAGGCCGAATCAACGTGCCTCGATCGAACCCCATCTGTACGGCCCAAGAGCGCTCTGTATCTTGATGCCCCTCCGGACGAGTTGCTGGAACCAGGTCGGCCCAAAGACATCACCGCCGGTGTTAGTCAGCTACTCACCATCGCCTCCAGGATGGTTCGTGTGTGCTACTGCCTCACACCGGCATGTTCTATCTTTGTCTGCAGTGCTTGCGGCGCTACGGCGTGTTCGTTTTGTCGCGGGAATCCAGAGCATCGCTTCGGCACTGAGAAGGTTGCGGTACCTGAACTGTCCGCTGATCATGGCAGAACCATGCTCAAGAACCTTTTGCCCAACGCTCTCATCCTTCCGATTCCGCTCTTCGTCATTAAGCTCGGCCTGGCGTTGGTCGAGAACGAGCTTTACCGGAAGGTGGTCTCGGGCATTCTATCGAAGCAGACTGTCTACTTCTTCGACGAGATCAAGGTTACCGAGACCGTGACGGTGTGCTTCAAAGCTGCCGACAGCATTGCTCAACTTGTCTTGTCTCCAATTTCTGGCTGCCAATGGTACATTTACCTTGCGCCCTGGCACGCCGCTCGAGCGCGACTTTCGAAAGCATTTGACTTTGACCAACCAGTGGCGCGCGGACAGTTCTTGGACGGCAACACCGTCCCGCAGTGGTCCGTCTGGGCCGTCGGTCGTGTTGACCTCAACCTTCGCCTGACCACAAACCCAGCGGGTGCGTTGGTCGCTGGCAGTCTGTCCCTGGCGGGCGATCACTGCTTCCAGTCAGACTCGCCACTGTTGGCGTGGAAGCAAACCGTGGAAGCAAAATTGTGCGGTACCTACTCGCACCATCCCAAGTGCGGTACTCCAGGGGGCGTCCTGCGGATAAAAAACAACTCAACGCCATCCGAGAGGGTTTTCATGATGTGGGAATCTGCCGGACTTCGCGACCCAGCGCTTGACCACTTCGTGTTTACGGACTCGGTGCGGAGACTGGAGCCTCATGAATACCGCGAGACTTTTCTCCATGTTAGTCCCCGGTTCAAGTGGAATGCGGTGTCCGAGTCAGACATGGTGGATGCTTTCTGGCCCGGTTACTGGTTTTCCTCATCCACGGCGGTCAGCGCTCCTACGCCGAGCAAGCCGATGCTCTTCGACGACTTGGTCCAAGTTCACTGGGGGTCTGCGGAGGCTATTGGTCTGGCCACATGCCATGCGCAGAGTCAACCTCTCGCTGCTCACATGCCAGTTCTTGCCACAATCAGCGCGACAGTTCGCGACTTGCCGAAGTCGGTCGTTCGCCTCCCCAACATCACAGCTTGCACAGCCAACAACAGCTTTTACGTCGTTCCCGCTAGCGGCTGTGACGCCTTTCTGAAGGCGTTTTCATTCCTCTCTGTCGAATTTCGTCTGTCGAGATTGCCGAGAAATACTCTTGCATGCCCGCACCTCCGCGGGCAATGGGTCATGGTAGACCGCTGCGAGGATTGTTCCGTGACTCCGCCGGAGATCACCGTCTATACGAAGGAAAACCTGAAGGCCTCAAGCAGAGGCGACAAGAGGCTTGCGAAGGTCTTCATCGAGGACGCCGACCAGGCCGCGCTGTTTGAGAGCCAGTACCAGGACCTCCCTAGAGCTATGGCAGTCGCAGCACGGCTTCAGTGCCGCGACAACGGATGGTCGACTGTGGATGTGAGGCTCATGCTTCAGCCCAAGACATTAGCTTCCAGGGCTCTGGCACACTTGCTGCAGGCACATCGCACCCCAAGCCGTGGTCATCTCTCGCTGAAGTCGGACGCCAAGACTTTCTTCACAGTCACGCTCGACTTCGCATCTCCTCCAACGGTAGGCTTCGCCCCGTTCGCTGAGTCGGTTCGACCCTGCGGCCAGAAGTTCAGCGAGGGCATCGGTCTTGCACGAGGAGCTGAATCGGAGAGAAAGCCCCCTCCCCGGTTCTCCCGCGGATCCCAAGAGACAAGCAACCCGTCAACGCCTCGGTACGAACTGAGGCCCAGCCAGAAAGATGCTGTCACCTGGATGTTGCAGCGCGAGCAAGTGCCTCTCGACTTTGTTAAGTGCGAAATCGAGGAGGAGGTGGTGGCACCGCTCAGCTTGCGGGTCGTCGGCAAGGCCGAGTGGGTTAACCGCTTCCCATACAGCTCCCGTGGCGGCGTCGTTGCTCACGAGATTGGCTATGGCAAAACCGTGGTGACGCTCGCTCTCCTCGACTACATGCGAGAATTTGACAAGGGGAAATCTATCGATGAGAGAAAAGAAAAAGTTGACTGCGCCTGGGCAGGAGAGTTGTCTCAACCCTTCAAGCACCTCGCTGATGCCGATTCTGCTTACGCGAGCCTGACAGCAGAGTCCTTTTTCTGCCACTTGGCCGCAACTCTTGTTATTGTTCCGAAGCACATTACCGACCAGTGGGCCAACGAGGTTCAGAAGTTCCTCGGGTTGGAGAAGCCCGAGTTGCTGGTGATCAGGACGACCAAGGCGTTCTACGAGGCATACCGGTTGGAGGACTTGCTACGGGCCGAAATCATCGTCGTCAGCAGCGCCGTGTTCGGGAGTGGTTTTCTGGACCGACTCCAGACAGTCGCGGGGAGGGGCTCGGACTACCCGAAAGGGCTTTTTGGGAGAACCCTTGAGACCTGGTACCTACAGGCTTTGCGCAATATCAGGGTTCTGACAGCATCCTATCTCGCCGGCCGTGCCGCCAAGATTCCTCACGGGCAGTGCCTCTCCACAGCCTGGAGCGTCCTGTTGCCCGAACTGATTCTGAAACAGCAGGCTGCAATCGACAAACTGGTGGAGAGGCAGGTCCCAGAGATCGATCGCCGGCTGTACAAGAAAGCCAGGAACATCGTCCCGTCCGTGGATCCGGCTCGCTCGGGCGAGGGGAAGGGCCGTCGTGGGAAGAAACATGTTGGAAAGGAGGCCGGCGAAGATGAAGCCGGGCAGGTTTTTGGCGAGTCCGAGTGGGACATCTCGTGGCTGCACAACTGCAGCTTTGCCCGCGTCATCTGGGACGAGTGCTCGTACGACGATGACAGCCACATTCCTCTGTTTGTTGCCAATACGGTTGCCAACGCCAAGTGGCTCATTTCAGGGACGCCCAAACTGTTCGGGCTCGAGCAGATCTGCAAGATTGCTAACGCATTCGGCATACACGTCGCCCGGCCAGAACCACGGATGATGCCTGGTTTGCCTCCGGTCACGAAGGGACCCGAGCTGGAGCCGATGTCCAAGAGCGAAGAGTTTCACGTCTACTCCTCGCAGGTGAGGTCGACCGCCGTGGCTCGGGAGAGGCACAGCTGTGCCCAGCGCTTCGTGGCGTCATATTTCCGTGCCAACGCTCTGGAGCCAGACATGCAGATTCAATTTGAGGAGCATGTGCGGCCGGTCGCCATGACGACCTCGAATATGGTGCGATATCACTTGCTGAACCAAGAAGTCCTCGATGCCGGCTACGATTACACCGCGCTCCCCGCTTACGCCCGCAAAGAAGTGGCCATCAAGGGGAGCGAACTGGCCAGCAAAGACGGGCAAGCGGCGGCGAAGATGCTCATGGACCTGCTGGCCTGCGGGATTGGCGGAGATGGAGGCCCTGTTATTGGTCTCCAGCGTGACCTCTCAAAGCGAGCCGCCCTGCTCAGTGGGCAGCTGAAACTGCTCTGGGACAAGACGATGTGGCTCTGGCGATGGATCTGTGAGCTTATAGCCGGTACGGACGAAAAGTTCAAGCTCAGCCCGCCGGTTCAAGATACCATCACTCGCATCAACCTGCTATGTGGTAGCTTCAGCAAAGCGCTGCTTGAGGACGGTAGCTTCGAGGAGTTCGGGGGCATGGCTATGTTCCAGCGCGAGGCAGCTGTGGTGGCCGCTGTGCATGACATCTCTCTGGACGAGCCGCATGACTCCGATCCTGATGTCGATTCACTGCGGACAATGTGGCAGCCACACTTTGAGGGTGATTGGGCGGAACAGTACGGCAAGAACAAAGCGCTGTACACCTGGCTGGACTTTTTCCACGTCGAGAGCTCCACCCTGGACCGCCTGACCGGGAAGCAGCTTCGTGTGCTGGCAGAAGACATCTGCTGGCTCCGGTACAAGGCCGACAGACATGCGAAACCTCTCGATGGCGCCCTTCCGAGAATCGACTTTCTGCGGACCGCTCTGGCCATTGGTGGTGAGGCCGTGAGCCGAGCTATCCCAGCGAACATGGATGCTTTAGCCAAGAGCGACAGCCGCGTACTTGGCAACCTCTCAGACGATGAGTTGAGGAGTTTTCTGTGTGCTTGCATCGTGACGAAACCAGCCCCACAAACGTGGCAGCAGGCCAAGGGGTCATTCAAAGTCGACCTCCCCGCTGGCAAGCGAGTGAAGGAACGGCTTCAAGAGCGGGCTGTGGAGCTCAACTTGAAGTTCTACGCGAACCACTCCGTCGACAAACTCAAGGAGACCTTGTGGCAGCACGAGCATGGTCTCACTGTATGTGAACAGTACCGCGACGGTCGCGCACCTCCCGACAGGCAACGTGATCTGCAGGCAGCGATCGAATGCGGTGGAACGTCGGCAAAACAAGCGGAGGCTGCCAACGAAGAGCTGAAGGGCACCATGGTGCACCTGGCCAAGACAGTTGAAGACTTACGGGCAACACAGCTGGAGTCCGAATTCGTGCCTGCATTCTCCTCGCTGGCCGATGCCGACGACAAGGATGGCATGCTGAGGACGAAGACATGCGGCTGCTGCCGGCGACCACTCGTCTCAGCGTCGTCGTCGTTCCTCGTCGTGGCCTGCGGGCACTTTTTGTGCGCCGAGTGCAAGAGCTCGGCAAGCTTTTACTGCCCCGTCAAAGACTGCGCGGCCTTCATTCGCCAACGGCCCGTACTTCGTTGCTCCCTGGTGCCGCAGCCCTCTGCAGACGGACCACGCACGAAGGCAGACTGCGTCGCCGAACTGATCAGGAACGAAATTCCCCAAGAAGACTATGTCGTTGTCTTTGCTCAGTACCGTCCTATGATCGATGCGCTGGCCGGGACGTTCAAGAACGCGAAGCTCTCCTTCCTCAACCTCGCAGCCCTGGGCGATGACGACATTGCCGGCGGTCTCGAGAAGTTCAAGAGCGGGAAGGCTGGGCAGGTGCTGCTGCTCGACATGGACAGCGAAACCAGCGCGGGCAGCAACCTCACGATTGCCACGCATGTCATCTTCGCCAACCCATATGTGCACCACGACGAGGAGCACCAGGCCAGGATGGTCCGGCAAGCGAGGGGCCGGTGCATTCGGACCGGGCAGACGAGGAAGGTGCACGTGTATCACTTCATGGTGTCGGGCACTATCGAGGAGGAGACATTGCGCAAGTTTGGCCGAGACAGCCCGGCCGTGAGGGGGTTCTTTGAGGTATCTGGTAGCATCCCGTGGTGGTTGGATGAGGAGGTGGCTGCCGGCGAGGCGAATCAAGACCACGCCCAGGAAGACGAGTAGGATCAGGGTAAGGGCGAGGAACTGGTGTTGCTGGCCCCTTCGAGGGGTGTCTGGGTTGGGTGATATGGGTTGATTGAGACGCAGGGGACAGTGCTTGTTGGCATGGCCGCTGTTGAGACGGACTCGAGAGTGGGAGGAGATTGTTCAGTGTCACGCCACGATGAGTGGACTATCTACACCCCAAAATGCTGGCTTTAGAGGGATGTCATCGTGTTGGTAACTCATCATATTATGTAGGAACACACAAATACTGCATGTTGTTGTGGTTGTTGTTGTTGTTGTGGTTGTTGTTGTTGTTGTTGTTGTTGTTGTTGTTGTTGTTGTTGTTGTTGTAACGGGCGGCTGGTGACGTTCAGCGGCGGCAGGTCACAACCTTGCCATTTTCCCCGGCCGTTTTCCGTGATGCTCCGTCAGAGCTCTCAACCTGACCAAAATCCCTCCCTCAGTCCCGGTACTCGGTCGTGTCTCTGCCCCCTGAAACACCTCCTGACAATCCTCCACCGCGACGCCGTTGGCAAACTGTACCACAACAAAATCCACCGCCGTACCAGCATCCCCCAGCGCCACCATGGGGGCGTGCCAGGTGCCCGCGCCATAGGTGACGGCCTGCGTGGCTGTTGCTACAAACGCGCGAAGGCGGCGCAGGTCGGGCATGCCGGCGCCGGGGAGAGGGCGTGGATAACGTGCTGACGGTGGGAGGGTGTGCGGGACCGGCAGCGGTGCCTCCTCGTCGGTTGGCGGAAGAGTCGGGGTCACGACAACCAGGTAGTGCGCCGCCGGGTCTGCGGTGAGCGGCACAAAGGTCTGGGTGGTGAATGGGTGGCGTTCCAGGATGGAGACGGTGAAAGTGGATTCCGCTTGCGTCTGTGCCGGACCCGGGGTAGCAGCGGGGTTCGGGGAAGAGTCCGGAACCCGGGCACGGGCGGCGCACACAAACATG
Organism: Chaetomiaceae sp. R4402; assembly: GCA_023628555.1. Classification (NCBI taxonomy): domain Eukaryota; kingdom Fungi; phylum Ascomycota; class Sordariomycetes; order Sordariales; family Chaetomiaceae; species Chaetomiaceae sp. R4402. The sequence continues at coordinate 17,020 of JAMAKO010000145.1, forward strand.
CTCATCGCCGCCGAGCCCGGGCGGCCGCTCGGGGCCTGGCTGTAAAGATCCACCTGATGCGAAACATGCTGGTATTTGATGGCTGAGCCCTGGTTGGCGACGACGGCGTTGAAGGGGGCGAGCAGAGAGGGCGGTGCCTTCACGGCCGCGGACGGGTGCACGTCGGGTCGCGGGTTGTCGACCACGTCGCCGAATGGTGCAAAGGCCTCGCGGGTCAGGGGCTCTGTGTATATGACGACCCCCTGGTTTGGGGGTTTGAGTGCCCGACATGGCTGCATTTTCTGGGGTGTTCTAACGGGCTCGGGATGCGGTGATGCCTCTGTGAAGTTGCAGGCTGAGGATGAGGGGCACTTTGGTGGAGTCGTCTGTCTTATTTTGGTTCTTCGACTGGCTCCATGCACAGCATCTGATAACCTCACAACGTCCAACATGCTTCTCTCTGCAAGACTGAGGCGGTACAGAATGTCGCAGCACCAACAGAGCTCTGGTGCCAAGTTCGTTTGCTTCACGACGCAAGTTGAACGGCAACCGCTCGCAGTCGTTCGTGGCTTTGTCGCCCAACAACAACGGTGCGCCCCCGCCCTGTGTCCAACTCAGGCGTTTCTTCTCAGGGCGATGTACAACACTGGCAAAGCTGCGTTGCTGTCGCTCCTTTAGGTTGTGGCTCTGGCGTGTTAGTGAGCCATATTCGGGTCCGTGGCGGCTTTCACGGACGAGCCGGCCGGCAGAACAGCCGTGGGAGCTTCCCGCTGCCGGCCTCACAACCGAAGCAGCGTCTCATCGGGCTGCATTCTCTCTGGGGCGTGACGCTCGATCCAGGACTCGTCTGGTCCGGGTTCAAATTAACTTGCCATATGCCAAGAAGCCCTGGGCTGGACGACCCGTCGTGCGGGAACGAGCCCGGAAGCCGGACCCAAGGACTGGAACGGCTCGACACGACGTTGCCAGCCAGGCTGGAGAATGCACCTACTCCCATTTGCGCAGTTCAATTTAAACAGCAATACTCAGTTCTGCAGCTCCCTCGGGTTTGTGCAGCGCTGTCAATGGTCCAGGGCCCTATTCTTAGCTCATGGCCGGATGGTGCAACCCATCCGCCGTCCCTTCTCCTCTGCTGTGCAAGGCAGTCGTCAAACCAGGAACAATTCTTCATTACGGCCACAGCTCGATTGTTTATCTCTGTGTAACCAGGGCCTAAGACAGACCGGGTCGTGTTGCAATCAACCCGGCCGTGTCGCAGCGGTTGTATCTCGTCCCGCCCCGGGTATTCTCCTTGCCTCGTTTGCCATGCAGGTCGAAAAGCTCAATCAACATGCCCCTCTCATGTTCAATACCACCAACTGGCGGGGCTTCCAGCAGATACTGGGCAGGTGTGCGTTGGGGAGAGCCTGATATTGCCGCGTCCGGTCAGAACCAGTATCAGCGTGTATGACAGCATTGCTGATGGTACGGCCTGGAAAGGGCCAAGACCACCCGGCATGCCAGTGAGGTGCAGACCGGTGCAGAGTCAGTCATATAACACGCTGTTGGAACGTTCAAGATTTCAATGCTGCCCTCTTCAACGTGCAGCGGCGGCAGTTCTCCTGTATTGTCCACAGCTCATGACCTGTCATCAATTCACCATGGACAAACTCGCAGTTAGATCTCTGTGGGCTCTTCTTACACTCTTGACTCTGCGTGTAAGCGCCGCTTGCACCAGTTACGGTGTTGACTACTCCAATGGCGGCTCATATTACATTGATGGGTCCTCGAACGACTACTTCAGCTTTGCCTCGGTCTTCCAGGGTAAGCTTGCAGTTTGGTTCGTGGGAATTGAGTGCTGATAGCCATGCAGGGTGCACTCAGGAGACCATCAACCCAGTGCTAGTCGACCCAAACAACAACGCGTATGCGTGCTCGGCCATCAAAACCCAACCAGCAGGGGCTGAAGTGACCTCGACATGGTAAGCGTCTGACTGCTGGGTACGCGTACGGCAGGTACATCAGACATACATAACCATGCTGACTCCGTGATCCAGCGGTATCCCTTTCTCTTCCATGGTGTCCGGGAACTGGAAGATCATCATATCAGGCACCCAGATCTCCTCACAGAGGGCTATCAGTTTCACTGTCGGTGTGCCGCAGACCACATGGGTCACCGTGCGTAGCGTCTGCCCCTCGCAAAGCAACCCTTGAGCACCACCAAGCAGTTTGCTGACCGCGCAGCAGGCCACGCCAACCGTGGTGGTCGGATACACGACCACGGCAAAGGCGCTGAGTATTTGACCCGCCATGTACTCTGTCGTGGGCTGTGGAACCCCCGAGCTGACAGTTCCTCAGCCGTGTTAACCACCGTCGTGCAGACGGAGACCCTCATCATCGTTGCCCGCACAGTCACTGCCCCATGCAGCGGTGCTACGAGAACGGTGACAGCCTCCCCGCAAGCGCCCACCGTCGTCGTTACCTCGACGGCAATTAGGACGGTGACCGATGGTCAGTCCACTGGCTACTGGACGACGACGGTCACAGCAACTGCCAGCTGCCATTACTCACGACTGGGTAGAGTGTCCCAGCAAATCCGATCTCAGCAGTACGTTGGTACGCTAACTCCACGTTTAAAGCCGGACGAGATGGACAGGTTGTTGCTGGTGTCGCCGCTGCCGCCGTGGCAGCCGTTACATCGACATACACCGAGACCACGCGGACGGTTACCAGCACCGTGACCACCACGGTAGCCGGGAGAACCACGACCGAGACCGGTGCGAGGGAACCTTTCTTCCTCCCTGTTGCCGTTCGCTCTACTGACACACAGCACAGTCCAGAAAACAACTACTGCTACAGTGTAAGACGACCCTGCATGGCCCTTGCCGATGCTCGCTTTTGTTGGGTACGCAGGCGTCACTGACACTCGTCGACCAGGACGCCCCCCGCTACCACGATTTGCGCCGGCGGCAAACCCGACGCGACAGTCACAGTCACGCGGGGCATACCGACGTCCGCGACGCTGACGGACATAGTCTACCTCACCAGCCACCTGTCTGGTACCGTGTGGATTGGGTATGCAATGCCCGCTTTCCATTGCTCGCTTGCGATTGCGCTGGGGATTTGCTAACTGAGGAGTAACAGCCAAACGGCGTACACAACCTACACCAACTCGGCCAGTGCCACGGCCTGTTGGAGGTCGGGCGGGCAGGTTTACTAGGCTCTCGAGGTTGTCCTGGAAGTGGCAGCCCGGTAAACGAGCATGAAACGTCACCGTCGGCCGGCGTCGGAACCCTGGGGCTGCTCGGGAGAAGAAGCGGGAGGCAGCGGTGCAGCCTGGTGTTTGAGAGCAAGACGGAAGGACGCGGTGAAATGAGGGAAGCAAATCGCCACCACAGAGTGTTCACAATCTACTACTGGTTTCCAGGAGCAAGACTGATAAAGTGGACTAAGCTGTGTTTGCCCCTGAATCTCGCCCCCGGTGATATATGGTTCGCGGTACTCATCACCAGCCAACGCTGCGGCGAAGGGAGCAAACAACTGGCCTCATGAGTACCCAGCTTCCGCTTCTTCATCCTCGTCTCCGTCTAGCCATATCTCGTGCCCATCGCCTTCACGGACCAAGAAGCTCGCCAGGAGGTTCAACAATGCCACCCCGCTCAGGCCCCAGAAGACGGCACCAACGACACCCTGGGCCAAACCCAGACCGTACCAGAAGCCGCAGAGAATAGGGCCAATGGTTCTTGCAAAACTGCTCACGCTCTGTCCAATTCCGTGAACCGTGCCGAGAACACTGGGATGCGGGGTGCAGTTGTTGACGAGGATGGTCTGCGCCGGAAGGGCAAAGGTGCGACCGATAACCTGGAAAGACACCACCACCACAATGGCCATCCACACGGCAATGCCGTCCTTCGAGTGCGGCGGGAGACTTGCCGACGGCACGAGGCTCAGGTAGGGCACCAAGAAGTAGGTGACGGGGAAGAACAGGAGGAAGAGGCGCCAGCTGCGGACGGTGCCGAGCCGCGCCGACAGCCAGGGGTAGACGCCGAGCTGCATCCCAATGCCGATCATGCCGAGGATGGCCATGGCCATGCCCACCTGCGGCGGACGGAGGCCGAGGCCGCCCGTGAAGACGAACGGCAGCCGGCGCGGGAGGGCATCGGGCGATTCGGGGCCCCGGGCCGGGTCGTAGACGGGCGTGGAGAGGAAGACGAACCAGAGAGAGTTGAAGGTGCCGATGTGGAAAGCGAGGAGAAAGCTGGCGGCGAGGGTGGAAATGACGTTGGTGGTGAAGATGCGCCGGAAGGCGAGCCTTTGCGTGTATCTGCGTCGGGACTGCTTCGATGTCGGCGCGGCATCCGCGAGCGAGGGTTGCCGCGAGTGCGTGGCTGAACCTCGCCACGGCCGTTCGAGATCAGCACTCGTGTCCCGGTCGGCCAGCGGCACGTAAGCTGCCCCTTCTGAGCGGTGGCCTGAAATCCATGAACGGATCCTCTTCCCTAATTCTAAGCCCATGTCGCGCTTATCCAGCCGCGAGTCTAGTGTCTGACAAATAGTCAGCAAAGACGATGCACAAACAAGCCAACGCAGATCCGGTCTCCGGGGCACACTCGCCTCTTCCAAGCATAGCCACACCCCAAGCAATGCGCAGAGAAGGAAAAAGGTGGACACCAAGTTCGGCGTGGCGTAGGGGAACCGCCTGAAGAAGTCGATGTGGCCAAAGAGGCTGGGGTAACTCCTGGCGGGATCCGAGAGGATACCCCCGAGAATGGGCCCGACAATGACACCGATGTTGAAGGTCATGGGCAACAAGAGGAAAGACCTGGATTGGTACCTGTTGTTTACCTGACTTCAGCACAAGCCGGGACGCGATTCATGAAAAGGGGTCGACGCACTTCTTCTCCCTCACTGTTTCGCTGATCCTGCGGGAGTCTGTGAGTAGACGGAACCACGGGACAATTGTTCTAGATGAGGGCACGCACATGGTCCTCATCACGCCCACGTTCCCGTTCGTGATGCCCCCCAACGACCTGAACAACAAGGCCTGCACAAACGAAGTGGAAAAGGCAAATCCCACACACGACAGCACTGGAGGATGGGTTAGCCAGGTCCCCAGGCGAAGGACGCCCCGAAGCCTCACTTGTACCGGCGAGACCAATCATCAAGACGGTCTTGCGGCCGAACCGGCTGGAGTCAGCGATCTGGCCCCACATCATGGCAGTGAGAAACTGCGCGGCCGTGAAGCTGGCACTGCAGATATTCACGTCAATCCTGGACGAGGTTTCAGGAGGGGAAGGAAGGTTAGGGGCAAAACACACTGCAGAACGCCCGCCTGGCTCGAGACGACCGAGTCCGGTAGGGTAGGGTCGAACCACCTGAGCTGGTAGAACATGTAGGACTGGATCGACGTCTGCACAAGGGGCTCGCTCAGCCGTGCCAAAGTGATAACGACGAGCTGGTCCTTGCGCGGGAGGTCGCTCCAGGAAGCAGTCACCCTCGGACGGACCGGCGGCTCCTCCGTAATTTGCGGCGGAAGGTCGCCGGCAGAGTTCGCTGACACGCCCCCGGGACCCCCGCTCCGGCCACGCCCGGGCGGAGCATCACGGCCCAAGCGCCGGCTTGGCGAACCGGGAGGCGAAGACAGCCGTGTCAGGCGGACGCCGGTGTCCAGCGGCGCAGTCCCGCCGCCATCGGCTTCATTAGAATAGCTCATCGGCGGACGGGAATGTGACAATCACTGTCTGTCTTGGGAGGTTTCTGGCTAGCTGAGTGCATGGGAACGTCGCAGGTCAAGGTCTCTCTCTTCGGCGGTCTCGGAGCCGGACGCGGGTGCCTCGGGAAGCGGAGAGAGGTACATGTACAGCAAACTAGTCAGGAAACATGACGAGCAACCAAGTTTCGAGGTTGACGATCGATCGGGATCACAACCCATGGCCCTGGATGTGTGGGCATGTGGGGCGGGGTAAGGCGCCATCGACCCGGACTGCCGTTCTCGCTCTCGGGGCGAGATGCCGAAAGACGGGGCGGACGTACGAGCCCAAACGCCGACGTCGATTTCCGCCGCGGCCGCGAACGCCAGCTGCAAAAAAAAAACCCCCCCAAAAAAAGGAGGCTGATAACAAACAGCCAGCGCAGCCAACTCCCTTCCTCGGATAGGAAACTCTATGGCATGGCAGTTGAACGACCTACATGCCTTGCCCCTGAATCTGCAAGATCTGTAATGGGATCCAGATCTACACATGATGGTACACGTAAGTCGAGATGCTGCTTGCGCATCTCACGAGGGGATATGGCCCCCTCCCTGCCTCGCATGTGCGCTCTTCATCCCCGGATTGCCATGCCGTGAAAGTGTCAAACCACGTCTCCCGAAGCTGCCGTTAGTGGGACAGAATGGCGCCGAGGGACGAGGTGCGTACGGCTCCGGTGCGGGAGCTGTTGTATTGCAAAAAATTCATCGCCAAGGATCGCCGTTGCCGGCGCGCGTTGGGGCCGTATCGGATTCCTATGCTGGACTCGTCATTGGTACAGCCACTCGGAGGTAATCGCCATCAAACAGCAGCCGTTAGGAGAGATCGCCGACAGCGGTGACGAGAGCGCCGCCCCACACTAACCTTGAGCGCTAGCTGGAGTGGAGAGGTTGATCGACCACTGAACGGACGTGATCTTGATCCTTGCTCGCTAGCACCAAGAGGCAGAGGGCACTGGAACGTCCCGTCGACCCGACCACCTCATGCATATTCGTGAACCAGATCGCAACTCTCGACATCAACTTCACGAGTTGAAGACGCCTTTCTCTTCGGACAACGACCATCTCAAGGGCGGACAGGGAAGCTCGGGTGAGTGCGACATACATGCGGAGCTATTTGAGCCCACCATACTCCCCAGTGTGCATTAGAACGGACCTCTACCTATTGTCACCATAATGTCGTTGACTGCGGCCGGGTGATAACTTACACCAGGCCGATGGCTGGCTTCGGTCCGAGTTGCCCCAGGCAGCCACGCGTGCTTTACCCGGCCGGGGTGACCGTTCCGGCCGCCTTCTCGGCGGTGACGAGCTCGGTGAAGCCGTCCGTTTCACAGTGCTCGTCTGTCGGAGGGTTCAGGCTTTCGGTGTCTTTCCGTCATCCCGCCTCCCAACCTGGCTAACAATTTCTGGATCTCTCGTCCTGCGGATCGTAAGGGCCCCTGGCCTGGTTGCCGCTCATTGAGATGCTCCATCCCCGCAAGGTTTCCAAAGGTGTACTGCACAGCGACGGGCACCTATGCATCATACGGGGACCTGCCAACGAGAACCCCGCTTTCGTGGGGATGCTGCCGTTTCGTGTTGGGCGGTCATGGTTCTGCAAAGCACTGCCGGTGTTCTTGTCTCCGCCTGTTGAGCATGGCTGGCTGTACCGCCACACCCGTTGAACCCACCACTTTGCCACCACCGTACTGTTATCGGCAAGACACCGCCTGCTTTCGTGAAGCCAAGTGCGGCAGTCAGAACGCCCACCACTTAGATGCCATATTTGGAGTGACGTGGTCAGGCTCCTTCGTTTCACTCTTTGAGGGACCGTGTGAGATTGGGGAACATGTTCCAATGACGCCACCTGATCGAAGAATGAGATGGATGCCATCCTTCGGGAACTTCCTTCGCATCCCGGTCATAGCATCACCGGGTTTGCTTGTTGAGATACTGGTGAGCAGATGTAGCCGGACTACATAGAGAGGACGATCGACCTGGACAACGCGAGTGTCATTCACGGTAGCTGTGGCTATGGTATGTCTCATAAGACCCGACGCTCTCAGTGAGACACTCGAGGCTACGCTTTAAGTCGGTGGCACAAGTAAGGTCCAGTGACAGATAGAGAGACAGATGTGACCTCGCCGTATAATGCTGCCCGGTCCAGTCAGTGTGGGTAAGCGCACAAGCTCGCATGGTCAACCCAGCCACTGCAACTGCACGGGGCTTAACAAAGTACACAGTACAGATCTGTACTGTGTGGTGTTCGAGCTGCGGTTGGAGAGACCAACGTACGATCAACCCCACAATAAGCGAATTTGAAACGGCAGCGCCGGAAGAGGGGAGTTGGTTGGGTTCAAGTCTCTCACGAACTTTCGACTCTACGTGCATATCACGCAAAGCCTAGAGTGATGTGCGTCCGCCAACCTTGATTCAGTTGCTGGCCTAGGAGATGGCATCACTGGCCATCGTTGGCGTCCTGTACGCTCTAGCCGCAGGAGAGGTGAGAGATGGTAGGGAGGGAAGAGGTTGTTGGGATGATGCTGGCATGTCACGACAACCGTGCATCAATACCTAGCAGATGACGGACGTCCACTTTGCGTCATACCGGCTCGACGGATATTTCCGAATGACCGTGCGGCGCGCTCTGCCTCCGGGTCATTCATCATTCTTTGCGAACACAGCGGGTGCCCCCCAGCAAAGCATGGATTCGTCGACATCTGCCTCCAACCATCTCCTTCTCAAGGGGGAAAACCTTGGTTGAGTTCGACCACACAACGGTAGGCACGCATGCGCTTCGTTGCTGACGTTTGATGTGCCGTCAACCCTCCCTCGTAGATGAACAAATGCTACATCAATTGTCTATGCGACATAAGCCATTCCTTAACACGTGTATCTCTCGACTATCACCATGCCTCCGGGAATAAACATTCGACGTTGCCTCATGCAAACAATGCTGTGCCGTTCCAACCAAGCTCTTCCTGTAAACCCAGATCTGCATGCCGCTTGTCTGAACCGATTAACGCCCCTGTCCCCCCCTTGCGCTACGTTGGCTGAGCCCAGGCCGGCTGGGTCTCGCATCGAAAGCCAAAAGTACAAACACATCCCAGCCCCTCATGCACTCATCACGCGTCTCTCCATCCCTGAAGCCATCCACCTCGAGATTTCCGCCGGACTACGCACTCTACCGCTTCTCTCTGTATTAGAGAGTGGGCTGGGCGTAATAGGCGCCGGTCGAGTACATAGACCAAGGAGGCTCCTGAATATATCCAGTCGAGGAATGTTGGGGTTTGTGACTCGGAAATCCTCTGCCCGGCACTGTGTAAATGGACTCACATTAGTTTAAGTCAGAAACAGACGAGCTCCGCGCGGCCGGCGGATTTGCACGCAGGCTAGAACAACGCCATACCTGTCTCAACCTCCCCGTAGTCTCCCTTCCCTGCATCAAGACTCTGCGGCGACGTGCTGCTGGAAATGACGGACGCGTCCGTCAGAGGCACGCTCGTGTGCACATAACTGGGCGTGAAATCCTCGCTCGGGCCGGACGCGCCGGGGCTCGATTCCACCGAATTTACCGAGGCCACGGACGGGGCGGGCACCACGCTGCTGGGCCACTGGTCGTAAGGGTGCGCCCCCGGGAGGAAAGGCGAGCCAAAGCTATGCGGTACGCTGCTGCTAAACTCATTGTGTGCATGTCCGGCACCTGGCGGCAGTCTTGCGGCGTCAAATACTGTGTCGGGTTGGAGTCAGGGGTTGTGTACGCAAAGCGGCGGAATCACTGAAGGATAGAGACATACCTGGTGAGGGGTACGGCCTCCCTGCTTGCATGAGGGTCGCCTTATGGGAAGCCATGAGGTCGCGAAGCTCGGCCTCCAGGAAGTTGACCCGTCTGATCAATGCCAACCCCGTCTGCACCTGTTTCAGCTGCCTGAGCGTCTCAACCTCGCTCTGCAGGCTCTCGATCAACTCCTTGTTGCGGCGCCGGATATTCTGCTGTGCTATCCGATCATTCTCGCGCTTCTTGTTCCGCTGCTCCTCCGAGAGGTTGCTGACGCGCCTAGCCCCTGCTCGGACGGGTTGCTTGGTCAGCTCATCGGAAGAAACCAACCCCTGATCTCTGCAGCAACGATAGGATGTTGTCCACTCACCCTTTCCCTTCCCCTTGGACGACCTAGGCGCCTCTCTCGGCGGGGTTTGTAGAGACATCGCTTCCAGCCTCTTTTCTGTTGCACCGCAACGGGGTCCGGCCTATCCGTCAAGGGGGGTCACAGGCAGGCCGTGTACCGGAGCCGTGTCAATGTTGTGAATGCGGGGATGGTGTTGAATAAGTGATGATGGAGGATGACCACACCGCACTGTCACGGGGTCAAAGCAAATGTAATCTGACCAGCAGTTGTGTCAAGTAACCGCAAAGTCTAACCAGCACCATTGAACGAACCACATCATGCGGGTTGGGCCATGCCTTATAGCGTCCACCACAATCTCTCCGCTCTCCATGGCTGCAAGGCAAGGTCCGAATTGCCCCCAGATGGTGGAGCACATGCAGAAGCAGACCGGGACGAGCCCTGGCCAAGAGGGCTGTGGCCAGTCGCCCCATCCTCCAAAAGCCAGGACTGACCCTGTTGAGGGAGCCGACGTTGGGCGAAGCTAGAGTCAACTGCCGCTACGGAAGCAGGTGCAACGCGGACGGGCGGGTGCGGTGTGGCACCACAAGTCTGGAGGACAGTCATCGCGGCTCGCGGCGCTAACGTCGGCAGATCGCTGCTTAAGCTTTCCTGCCCCGGCTCCTTTTCCCACACAGTATCATTCCGCCTCATCCGCGGGCCGATCACAAACGCCAAGGTATCAAGGGCGGGTAGCGTGCGCGGATCTTCCCACGCAGCATTTCCCCTGAGATCAGAGTCCCCGGCCATCAGCCCGCTTGGATAGCCGCGTTGGCTTGTATACGTGTTGCTTACACTACTCGCCCATGGCTGCTCCGAGTGACGTCTTCGCGCATTGACCCCCGTCTTCCCAAACCCGAGTCTCGTGCGAGGAGGCGGAAATGCCACGCTGGCTTTGCCTCGATATCTTGCGAAGGACCAGGACACAGCAGTGTGCAAGTCACTAGCAAGTGAGGCAAAAGGGACACGCTGTCGAGGTCGTCAGGCAATCGCTTGATTGCTGAACCGCTGAACGCGCCCTGGCCCTGCCACTCAAAGCCGTTGCGGGTATAATAAGCAAGGCAGCGCCGATTTGCCCGTTGATGAAGTTTGATCAGGCCGCCGTGAGCAGCCGCACAGAACCAGAGGCGAGCCAGTCATCACATGCACAGCTCTTCCTTCCCCAGCGGAGATACCGATGCTACCTCCGTCACAGCGCACGCCCATTTAACACGCGCATACCAATGGGGCGTGCACTCAGCTGGTGATCATCTCCACAGGGTATATCGAACGAGACGGCGGAGAGCGGGCCTGGATCACATCTCAGCGCCAGATTGATGAGAAGTGCTGTCGAGACAGCAAAGATGAACAGCTGGCGAAGTAAGGAACCAGAATGGTACATGATAGGACGGACGTACGGTGCAGTAAAAACCGGGCGCGGAAGCAATGGTTGGGGCATGGCCAGGGTCAACTGACTCACGTCTGTTCTCTTCCGCCAACCGAAGATACTCTTCTGCCAACCATCCGGTGGCCAACGGACAGTGCAAGGACGTCGAAGCCGCTGCAATATGCATCGCTGGTTTGAAGAGTCGCGTATCCCGAACACATCGCATACAGGTATTTCACTCAACGATGGTCATCCCAGCAGCGCCTACCAAATCCTCCATGCCGCCAACCTGCGTGGGGCCACTGATCCCTTCCGGTGGCATCGCCCAGGCGGGCAAGGGGCTGACATAGCTCCAGGCACCCGCCGCGTCCTCGTACCGGAGGCTGTGAAGCCAGAGGGAAAGCTCCTGGTCACCCGGGTCGGTGTAGAGCGGCGTGCTGCACACCGAGCACACTTCGCCCGACATCTTTTCGGCTTTCTTCTTGTAGTAGTCGTCGACCATCTCGTCGTGGTAGGCGACGGCATCGGCAACCTGGTCTTTGCCCATGCGCGAGAGGCGGGTGATGACATCCTCGTCAGTGTTCAAGGTTGCATCGGCGTCATTGCAGCCCAAATCGAAACCCCAAACCTTTTGGTTGGCGTAGATCGGATCGTTTTGGATGGGGTGCCCAAGAAACTGCAGGTGTACCCTGAGTTGGTGAGTCCTCCCGGTCACGGGTAAGCAGCGGACGATGGAATAGCCCCCCTCAACCCCACGGCGGTCGGCCAGTCCCGTAACTGCTGCGGGGTTGCCCGCCATGGTGGACAGGTCCGTCGGAGTAGGACAGGTGGTGGACGGGTAGTAGGCCAGGCGCTTGAAAACGGTCCTGGCGGCCTTGCCGTTGGCCCGCACCCGGTTTAGGCCCAGCTTGGGGGAAATCTGCAAAATGGGCTGGTCGCACACAACCTCGCCGTCGGGGAATCTTCCGATAACGCGGGCAATGTATTCTTTGCGGACGCTCCGCTGAAAAATCTGCACGCCCAGCTGTTCGGCTGCCTTGGCATGTTTCGCGATGAACATGATGCCGCTTGTGAGTCTATCCAGCCTGTTGCACGGCCGAGGAGCGAAATCGGGACCCCTCTCGGCCTTCATGATCTCGACGACCGAATTGTAGTTGTAGCGCCCCGCGGGGTGAACAGGCACGCCCGACGGCTTGTTGATGACGACCATGTCCTCGTCCTCGTGGATGACACCGATGGGCTCGGCGGTGACGGGGGGCTCGTGGCGATGTGTCGTGTGGGAGACGAGGTCGCCGTTCTTCAGGACGTGTTGGGGGCAAACCGTCTTCCCGTTGACGGCAACCTGGCCCGACTCCATGGCTGCGCGGTAGTACTCGAGCGGCCGGTCGCGAAACTCGCTCTCGAAGACGTCGACCAGCTGGCGACCACGCCATCTCTCCTTGCACCACGTGTTGTACGTGTAGAAGTACGGAGAAACGCGACGGAGACCGTCTTTGAGATAGTACGGCCGAGGCCACGGCTCCCGGGACGCGCCGAGCGGCAGCAGGAACTCGCCGTCCAACGCGATTGCTCCAGCTCGGCCTGGCCTTGGCGCGCCTGACGTGGCGAGGCGACTGGGCGAGGATGCCATCTATCTCCCTGTGAAATGCTTCAAGATGCTAGGTAGTGACGGCATGGGTCTGCTGCTTGTCGGTCCGCATGCGATGCGGCATGGACTCCCGTCCTCTCTGCGCGGCGCTGGTCGCGACAGGATTGTCGGCGCCGACGGGCGGTGTTTGGAGAATTTTGGCAGAAAGCGGGGCATTCCACCGCGTTTTGGGCGGTGGGAGTGGGCGCGAATCTTTGGTTCGTTCAGAGGAGGGCGCCCCGCGATTTCAGGCACCAACCCACCACCAAGCCCCACGCCACCGTCTTCTCGGCCCTGGTGGGCGGGCGTCCGCTTTGTACCGGACCTCGGCATCCCCGTTCCACTCCGCGCGTCCCACTTCTGCTTGTGACACGACTCCCCCGTTCAGAGCAACTCCTTCGTCCACCAAGCCGCATCCAAGTCCGAGCTGCCAGTGGTTATTGCCGTATCCCGTACGGGTTCCTTCGACCTTCTTGCCAGCTCTATCCGTCCACCTCGTTTGGTCGGGTCGGGTCGGCGGCCCTTCTTCATCTCTGTCCCCTCCTGGCTCCCGCTCTCGCAATGTCACACATCAAGCAGCTGAAAAGCCGCACACGAGCTGACTATCCTTACATCCTGGAATACAGGACACGATGGTATGTGCAGTTGCATGCCTGTCACGTTCACCGTCTTGCCGGCTGTGCCTGCGCCTTCATGACATCGTGCTTGTCCGGTATGGCTGATTCGTCACTTGGCTCAGGAGCGACAACGACATGTATGACCACATGAACAACTCCATCTACAACTTCCTTTACGATTCGGTCATCAACACATACCTGATTGAGCAGTGTGGGCTCCATCCCCCCTCCTCGCCGCAGTACGGCATGGTCGTCCACTCTCACAACGACTACTTTGCATCCATCTCCTTCCCCGCCTGCGCAGAGCTCGGCCTGCGAGTCAACCACATTGGCAACTCCAGCGTCACTTACGAGATCGCTCTGTTTGCGAAAGGTGAAGCCGGCGTGAGATCCGTAGGGGAGTTTGTCCAGGTCTTTGTCGACCGCGCCACTGCAAGACCGAGGCCGGAAGGCATGGACTCGACGTTGCGACGAGGGCTCGAGCGAATACATGTGAAAGCTGATCGGAGCAAACTGTAGCAGACGGCAAACGGGGAAATGTAACGGGCTGAGCCCGGTGTTTGGCCTTGGCGACCCTCGGCCGACCCCTGACGCCACCCCTGATGCCATCTCGGCTCGCTACCCTTGACAACAGCGCTGGGCCTACCACGCGACCTACATCCCCATCTGGTTAGACGAAGATCTTGTCGTGGGAATGATCCTTTGGTCTCTTTCTTCTTTTCTCCTCAAGATTAGTGTACTCGTAGAGTCGTCACTAGCTAGTTGCAATACATTGCCTAGGACCTGTGACGAGCGAGCGAGGAATAGAGGCACGATGGCTCAAATGATCCTACTCAATTACGTGAATCTAAAGCTAAGGAAAAGGGAAGAAAAGGATTAAGATACAGGATTCCCGCAACAGAGAGAAAACACAGGTAGGAGGCGCACAGTCCACCAGCCCAGGGCACAGCTAGGGTTAGGGTCGGACTATCCTGCCGTTACATCCCCCAGGTCTAAAAAAGCTCACCTCGAGCTTTCTTACTAGATATCTGCTTGATCTGCTAGATCCTGATTGTTCCCTCTAGTTAACCCTTCTTTTGTTGTGACCGTTGCGCCGTTTATAGCGCTACGGATCTAACAGCTAGCTAGTCATCGTCTAGGTACTCTATATCATCGAAACGGTCCTTGGCCGCAGCTAACAACCATTTAGTTAGCTGCATTAGGGGCCTAGCTTAATCGGGGTTATCCTTATAGTAGCATTATAGGAATGCTAGTATATTTTTAAAGTCCAATGCTAGGTACTATTTAGGATCTAGGTCCTATCTATACAACTATACTTAGTATTATAGCTTACTATACTATAGATAGCTAGCTATAACCCTCTTAACCTTCTATTCCTTAGCGCTAGTATTAGTCTTATCTTCGCTAGATAGGTTCTCTATAGCCTAGCTAGATAGTAGGTTGTTTAAGTAATACCTTAATCGATTAGCTATAAATACTATCGATCCCTTTTATATTTTAAGGATCTCTAGCTAGTAGATGCCTTTAGCTATTCTTCTAATTATTTAGTAATGCTACTATATAACTAAGTAAAATAGCTTATTACTTAGCTAGTTAGTAAGTTCTCCTTTTTTAATAATTATAATATAGTTATTAATATTAAAGTCTAGCTTATAGTAGTAGTAATTCGCCTATTCTACTTATCTAGCTTAGGCCTTTTAGATTATTTTATAGGTATAGCTAATATAGTTCTAGATATAATATACTATATTTTAAGCCTATTTATAGGTTAGTTAGTTAGTATTTATATAGTTAGCGAAGCTCTAAGTCTAAGCCTTCTAGGTAAATAGTATTAGTATTAGAAAGCTAAATAGTACTTTATATAGCTATATTCTAGTACTATTATATAGTAGGCTTATCTAGGCTATATTAAGGGTAGATATAGCTTGCAACTAGTTATTCTAATAATAGCTTATAAATAGTTATAGCTATTAGTCGATATACTAATTTAGGTTCTTAATCTAACTAGTAGTTTAGAAGTAGCCTACTATAGCTAATTTCTAGTTAATTCTAAGGATATAAGAAAGCTTATTTATAAAAGTAGCTGTAAACAAGAGACTACAATTGCTAATAACTTTCTATAGTAAACTAAAGATTTAGTATAGTCCTTTATAGTATATCTAAACTATATTATATATAGTAGCGTCCTTTCTATAAAGGATAGTCTATAGTACCTTTATTAAATAATTAATTATAATTAATGTATTATTATAACGTATTTTATAAGCGAGTTGAACATATAAGCGAATTGAACACTTGCCACCACACTATAACAGTCAACTGCAA